>JARFOD010074565.1:0-21133 GCA_031763545.1 Mopalia muscosa
TTTGTTTGTTTGATTGGTGTTTAACGTCGTACTCAAGGGTATTTCACTTATATGAGGACGGACACAAATACAGAACAGCACAAACAAATCTGCTTCCCGTTACCCTTAAGCTCTATACCATAATGCATTCAGCTAAGATAAACGTTATCCTAGTTAGCGAGATATAAAATAAGTGTTATTGAAAGGCCATTCTAGCAATATGTAATGGGGGCTGAGGAATGTCTACTTTACTGTTTACGTGATCATTACCCAGAACATAATGATGTCTTTCGTTGTAATAATAGTAATAATAATATTATAAAATATAAGTTTCTTTTTACAGCAGTGTGTCCCGGTCTTAGCTCAGGAAAGCCTTTCATTTTTTATGGAATCCAGCATACCCCAACACAATCGTACATTATCTTTAACAATAGTTTGGTACCTATATACAAGGAGTACTAAAACTGTTGGCGGAAAGAACAAATGCTTTTCGACTTCACCTAAAACACTCTATTGTGCACAGCGATTTGAGTTATTGAGTTAGTCGATTTTATTTCGATTAGAAGAATAATAGCGCACAACGAGAGTATACAATGAATAAAAAGGGCCAATTGTTCCACCAATTCTAAATTATATGTCGTTTATAAATCGTAAATTATTCCTAAACGACATTTTACAACACGGCAAAATTCTTTATTATAGTTTATAGTTCTGGCTAGACATTAGTACATTTAAAGGACACATCCCATCAATTGTAGTAAGTCATTTCAAAATGGAAGTTGTTATTCTGGGGATAAAAATCATAGGAGCTGATTTATGCTCGTTTATATTGGAATAATGTTAGATCAAAATGTTTGATCCCGGGCATTAAGCTAACCAGCGGACAAGTCAAGCTAACCAGCGGTACTAACTTTATGTGGCAATTTAAGGGACTAGCATGGCCGTCCTGGTCTAGCAATTTGTGTATTATATTAGTTTATGTTTTTAAATATATTTATACAGCCAACATAACAGAGACACAGAAGGTTGCTCGGTTCACATGGTTCGTATTCCTAAACTCTAGTTATTTGATCTGGTAAACTCTCATTTGTTCCCCTTCTTGTTTTCATTCGAAGAGTACACGGTATATTATCTTTTGATAAACAGGTGCTTTCAGCCAGCAGGGAAACATAAAATGAGTTCGCCAAGAAATGTTTTAGTTTTATTTGTGAATTAAACAAATTTGTAATTATAATGGGAAATGTATAAATCAATAAAATATACGATGAGTGGAATGCTATTTCGTATTTCTATTATTTAGTTCCGTGGATATTTTGCCTCGATTATACAATGACTCCCAAGAAGCATTTGTTCTACCGAGTGTAAATTATAGTGTAAATTATATGTCGTCTATAATTCGTGTCCCGTGAGGGAGCGGGTGGGCCATGGCCCTGCAGAATACTCCCTCGGCTTCCTCGGTCGATGGTGTTCACAGAACTAAAGGGTATCGGAAAGCAGATTTGTTTGTAAAGTTCTGTATTTCTGTCCGTCGTCATATAAGTGAAACACCAATCAAACAAACAAACAAACAATCTATAATTCGTAAATCATTCCGAAAATCATGCCAAGACAAATACAGGTTTATTGTTGTTTTATAATTCTGGCTAGACATTAGCACATTCAAACGACACATCCCATCAATTGTAGTAATTCATTTCAAAATGGAAGTCGTTATTCTGGGAATAAAAACAGCCAACGAAATCATAGGAGCTGATTTATATGCTCGTTTGTATTGGAATAATGTTAGATCAAAATGTTTGATCCAGACCGGTCACACTAAACAGGTGATTACTAACTTTATGTCCTCGGTGGCAATTTCAGAGACTAACATGATCGTCCTACTCAAATGTTCTCTATATTAGCCCATAGCGCTTTAAATAGATTTATACAGTCTATATCACAGGGAGATGAAGTTTGCTCGGTACAAAAAAATTCGTACTCCTAAACTCTAGTTGTTTGATCTTTAACCCAAAATAACGTTCTTTTGTGTGCTCTTTCTGTTCACTTTAAGGGCATGCCCTATAGATAAACTTTCCACCAGCAGGGAAACATAACAGATTTTATACACTCCTAGGATTTATATTTTCGTGCAATACAATACAGCGCAGACGTGTGTATTATTTTTAAAATTAAAAACTTATAGCCTCGGTGTGGGGATAAACCTGCAAAGGACCACAATTACTCTTGTACATATAATTTGATCTTGTAAACCAAAATAACGTTCTTTGGTGCGTCCTACCTGTTTTCATTGTAATGGCATGCGGTTGATTTGCTGCTGATAAACAGCTGCTTCCAACGTGCAGGGAAATATAACGGAAGTACTCCAAGAAAATGTATAACTTATATTTGCATAATAAAATACTTTTAATTCTATTGGAAAACGTACAGTCATTTTTGTAAATGAAATATATCTTCTTTTTTTTCAATAAAAATAAAAAAGAAAAACGTGCGAAATAATAACTTTCAATTTATACCCAAAATATGGCATTCATACTAATTGAGATTAACTGTTTAATCTGTTTATTAACACTTCATCAAATGGAAAAGCTAACAACAATAGCTTTGTTTGAAATTTTAGAGACGCTGGACGTGAGAAGAAATGTAAAGTGGCCAGCTTCATGTTCTCAATTACTTCCGAGTCTATATAAAAAAGGCAGCGTTATTTTTTGTCCACTAGATAGAAATGACAACGATTAAAGATCAAACTCCAACGTTATCCAGTTTTCAATTTAGCAGTAACTAGATGTAATCCAGGACAGAGTATACTCTCTCCAGATTGCATGTTTCTGCCACCACCATCCATTCGCCTCTGGGGACAAAGGTTCAATTCAAGTAGACCGTATGTAGGTTTTAACCAGTTGTCCATCCCAATTCTGCTTTTAAACAACTGTATTGGGATTTAATCCCGTTGATCTAACACCTGGTACATTAATACAAATATTACTGAAAATTCCATAACAAATATTTTACGCTAATGTTTTGAAAGTGAATTATTTTTTGGTATTTTGCTGAATCCTAACATCGGCCCTCTGCAAAGTGCAATTTGTTTTAAGAGTAGCAATATTGCTTGTACTTATCACTGAAAGAACAATATCCTGCATTATGGAAACGCTTCACATCTTGGTTGTGCTACTGTCCATTATTTTTAGAAAACACCGCCGTCATATACGTGAAATACCCTTAAGTACAGGCGTAAAACATCAGTCAATCAAGCAGTCAAATACTAACTCAGGAGTCCAGTCATTAGTTATTAATAAAATCAAACACTGCGCGACTTTCTGTCATTTTAAAAACAATCAGCCTATTTGCTATGATACCAAAGTCATCCATCGGGTTGTAGCAATTTTTAATACAGCGGTTTCATGTACTGTAATTGTGATTGATGAATAAAATGTAAAGAGGACTAAGTCGATTCATGAAACAGGCATTCATTATATGTCGAAGTCAAACTGCCGGTGTACTCTCCTCATTGCTTTGTAAAAAAACAGTTGAACCGTTTAAAATTGACATCCCAACGGAGACGTTCATTAATCACATAGCTGACACTACGACCTACTGTTAGCGTGACAACATGAATTAAGGCCTTTGAAAAGCAATCAAAATTACAAGCAAATTAAACGATGTTTTGTAGCGTGTGCTCTCTTATTTTGACAATCCGCCAACGATGATCATGCTGAACACGAAACCTTGTTTTGCTTTTAAGAAATTATTTCATTTAGTAAACCCCTCATATGTCGCATCGTATCTAGGGCGAGCAAATGGCAAAATCAAATAAGACTTTTCTACCCACGTTAAGTAGACTCAAAGAAAAAGTGTTCCATTACGGCAAAAGAAAAATTACCTGCGTTTTTCAGTGAGTATTTATGTGTCTAATACATTTATTAGGACTGAGTGAAGAAATTATCCTACATCGATTTTACAATATACACTCTTCAAAAAAAGAAACGCAAAAGAGAATTTGAAAAAGTAGCTTATTGTTTTCGGACCGCACGACCAAATACACATGTTATAATGATATATATTTGTTCCTAACGTCCATGTTAACCAAACCCTCGCTTAAACGCAACTTTGATGATTTATAACGCTGTTAATGGTCGTTTTTATCATGATCATGAAAATCATCGTGAAAAACAAGTAAAAGTCAAAATTACCGACTTGCACGTGCAAAGCATGAGTAAAGGGCTCAGCTATAAAACCAAATGAATCAGGCAGATTTGTGACAATTATCGAAAGTTAGGACCGAAGAACATGCAACGCAGCCGACAGAAATATTGCCATTGGGCGTTTGCAAGCTGGCGAATCCAAGAGTGTCATTGCGAGGACCTCAACGTTCATCCTAGCACGATAACACACTTGTGGGATCGGTATGTCCAGCCCAATACTGTAAATCACCGTCCAAGATCAGGGAGGCCTCGAGTCACCACACGGGCTGAAGATCACTAAAACAGGGTATCTAATTTGCGTGATCGCCATCGTACTGCACGTGACACAGCCCAAGAACAGTTTGGAGCCCGCAGAGTGTCCGATCAGACAATCAGGAACCGTGTAACAGGGGCTGGAATCCGAGCAAGACGACCCAAAGTTGTCCCCTCCTTAACACGTCTACATCAGCGTCAACGGGTCCGATGGTGTAACATAGTACAGCAATGGAATCTGCAACATTGGAGGAGAATATGGTTCTCGGACGAGTCACGTTTTCTGCTCAGGCGACGTGACCGCAGACAGCGTGTTTACAGTAGACGCAATGAAAGATATGCACCAAACTGTATAAGGGAAGTTGACAGATTCGGCGGGGGGAGTGTGATGGTGTGAGGTGCCTTCTCCTACAACAGAAAATCGCAACTCGTGCTGATGAGGGGCAATTTGACAGCCAATCGCTACATTGATGACATTCTCCGTCCACACTATTTCAACACGATAATGCTAAACCCCACACGGCACGTGCTAGAGTGGACTACCTCGACAACAACAACTTCAATGTCCTCCTATGGCCCTTCAAATTTCCGGATTTGAACCCTATCGAGCATCAGTGGGACCAAGTCGATAGACGAGTGCGTCGGCGCCAAAATAAACCAGTAACTCTTGATCAGCTGTTCCACATGTTGCAGGAAGAGTGGGGAAGGATTCCACAGAGGAACATCCAACGATTGATTCGTTCCATGCCCAGGCGATGTCGCGCAGTTCTGGCTGCAAGGGGTGGTCACACAAGGTATTGACTTTGGCTCCACCTGGTGGACAGTTGTGTAGGCAGATGGGACTGTAAATTTCGAGACGGGTGTTTCATACACCAATGTGTCATTGAGCCGAATTTCATATATGTACATTGATGACATTGTGATCTCAATTCATTTGAATAACATATATGTCAACTCTGAAAATTCTCTTTTGCGTTTCTTTTTTTAAAGAGTGTATGTACACCTGGTAAACTTTATACTAAATTGTTACGTCGACTTTTTCGGATTTAAGCTGATCGAGTCGTTATGGTTCAAACTGCATTAGATGTATTTTATGCATATCTACTGTAATTCTGATTATAACACTGGTTAAATCTGTGATTTATCTACGCTATTTGTCGTTTTCGTTGTCTTCTTGTCTTCGTGTGTCTGTTTTTTTTGCGACAGGTAGTTAACTGAACGATATATATATAGATATGCCGCTTCTATTTGAAATTTGTGAAGTGCGAGATTTCACAAGACTAAAACATGGCAAGATTTTATGTCAATAATGTCACGAGATCGGAGGTGTGGGATTATAACCGCAATGCAGACGGACAGTTGTACAGCAACTAGAAATTGGTAGACGCTTTTTTTATTTTTAATCTTTATTGACCAAATAATAATTTAGATCTGTTGATGTGCCGTGCAAGTTTAAAAACAAGCTAAAAGGTTTACCACATTGAAATTGACAAAACGGATACGCCCAGCCTATCGGAAGTAGCCAAAATGTGCCCCTATTATTAACGGCTAATGGACTTTTATGAACAACCTATACTTTAAAAAAAACTGGTTTTCCCGACAGTAACGAAAAGTCCCTGACAGTTTGCCAACTTTCTAAACGTCTCAATGATAGTTCGTTCATATGGGATGGTGAAATCCAACAGTGAGTATTTACAACAACACCACACAAGTTATTGTTATCCCATTCGTCCTTTACTCCTACATATCGGCAGCGGAAATCTCCAGAATGTGTTTATGTACTATATTGCCTACTTTGGGTGGCGAAAATCTCGAGAGTAACTTATTATGAGTCCCTCTTCGTGAGGGACAACAGTTTTATTAAGGTTCGCCTTCATGTTTGTGCGAAAAGGTAAAATCGAAGCACGATCAATGTCCGAAACATTAACATTAAACACCAAATTCACCTCTAATTTAAAGATTTACCACCAACTGCAACATGCAAAACGGGTGTAAACGTGGAACTAAATCAAAATGAAAATAATTATAAAAGGCGCCTCAATATTCCCAATCTATTTTCTGTTATCACCATCTAGAGTTCGTGTCAAAGAAAACCTCCGATGATGGCGTGCGGCATCATGGGTGTTGGAAACGGCTCTTATTTCAGTTTAAAATCGATGTCTGGGTCCTCTGGTTGAAAACACTTCATGTCACCACGAATGTGTTGTGTTTATAACAGAGCCGGTGGATGATGGCCAGTTATTTCTAAAAACGGTATCAGGAAGGCTCATTTATATGAACTGACTTAGTCTGATTAGGAAACTCTTCTACCAAACTCCATCACCACCGGGTAAAGCTAATTGAATTGTTCTCAAGTTGTTTGTGGTTAACACTTACCAAGAATGTCGTCTCTGATATGTTCAGTCAAGAGGACATATTGTAATCCGATATCTGGTACTAACTGCCCGATCGAAAAGAACCGAGAAGACGTGTCCTATGTGACGACATTTCCTTTTATCACAAGAAGCACATTCATGCGGGGATAGGTCTGCATTTCAATACATTGATCAGCTGTTCTAATACGGTTTCAACAACTTTTAAGATGAGTTATGAAATAATGAATATAATATCCATTTGTCATTTATTAATATTTCAAAAACTGTAAAAAGTGACATAAAAATCCAAATTAAGCGGAAATGTATTGCAATGCACATCTATGAGTTTGAAAACCATTTTGTTTTTTATAAGCAACATACGTTTCGGACAATGGCGTTGATGATTGGACAGCCATATAAACAAAAATTACCTAATCAAAATTTCAACCTTCTGTGTTTCAGACCAAATGTCTCAAATTGATACATTATAGATTAGGTCAACTCTGGTCCAATCAAAACGTATATTCCTATCGTAAGTAAGGAATTCAGAGTTTTTTGTTGACCTACTTTTCATGACGTGTAGGGAAATGCTGTCTGTAAGCGAATGTTAAATTATATTTGAAATATGTTTTAGACAATACGATTGTACATGGTGTTCTAATTGCATAAGTTAGACTAATGATGAATCATCTAGGTTGATGGAAAAGCCTGTTCTTTTAAGTTTCGATTTTGCTCATTTGAACGAACAATAATCCTTAATATTTTGTGTGCTTTTATATAACGTATTCTATGTATATTTGTTAAACACTACTAATCGTGATATTACTTCAACATCGCTTCAAATCCAAATTAAAGTCATATTATACAGCGATGGGTAGGAGTTGCGAGACCATTGCGAGAAACCATCCCACGAGCGATAAAACGACGACTGTTAAGTCTCAGTTATGTGTCGAATAAATCTTTTATCCGGCTTAAAACTGAGTTTATTGTAAATTATTACAACATTGTGTATATACATCCCTACAGATTGAGCTTTGATGGGAAGCTTCACTACAATCTTCCCTGCAGCTATAAAATAAAGGTGTGCTTTGTCCACAGTCTACTCTAATCAAAGTTGGTAATAAAACGAAGAATGCTGTTGATGCGCTGACAAGAGATACTTGTTATGTTCTATATCCGGTGATATCCTCCTAAGCATTGGTTTCTGAGCTCTTTTATCATGTGTTTGAGTGCTTCTCTTTTTTAGTGTTTAAACTACAGCAGGGAAATGTTACACAAAAAGCATTATAACAACCGCAAGAAACACGTTTGTACATGTAGCACAACTTGCTCCTGGCCAAGTAAATTTGTTTGAACAGTTTGAACGTCCTTCTGTTCCACCAACTCCATATTCACACTTTATATGGCATACTTGCTATGTTGAAATTATTCAGTCAATTCAATAAACATTATTCCATATAATTATTACTAAAATGTGCGAACTTTTGTATAACTTACAACAGGAACGATGGTTCAAGAATGTCCACTTTTGGCACTTAAGAACGTCCGACAAGCATAGGCTATGTTTTGATAAAGACCAGTCAAGCCGCTCAAACAAGCACCAGGAACTATACAGTTGACATCGATGTGTGCTCTTGTGCAACTGTACCTTACTTCATTGGTTTTCACCTGAAATATAATTATCTCAATGAGTCATCTAATGCTACAAAATTATCGTTATCCCTTTAATGGTTAAGTTTTAGATTACAGTTGTGAAAATTTCATACCAGAAAACTTCAATAACATCACAAATCATCTCTATTAAAATGATGTACATGTATAACCAGAAGTCCACCCATTCAACTAACTGCTGTGCCTCATAAAACGGACTGGCGAAACGCCAGGGGAGGTAATTTCAGAATTAAACTAAACGCTTTCTTGGCCATTTGAGTTGACCTTACTAAATCGGGAGGTATGCGGCATCGCAGATGTTAAATTTGTCAGTGATATTTAACTGTGAAAAACAGTAACTATGCAAATCCTGAGTAAAACTGAAGCGAATGCACAAAAACACAAATCAAGTAAATCGTATTATTTGATAAAAGCAAATAATGCGCACCAAATAAATAACAATCTAGTTAGGGGATTTGATTAATGCGAGTTTTTGCACTTTTCAGCCGGGGAAATAAAATCGAAAATTAGATGGCTGAAGAATGCACTGACGTTGTCAGCTTCTCTGCAACAATTTTTAAAGTATCGGTTCACGCTTACTATCTATCAGTGGTAAAGATGTGTTGCTGTTTTTGTACTTTTTATTATTGTTAAGGCTACCTATATTAAGGAGAAGAATTATAAATGGCGTTCCTATATATTCACAATCTCGTTTCTATTATCACCATCTAGTTCGTGTCACTGAATGCTTTTAGAAATGGCTCTCATTTCAATTTAATAATGTCGGGAAAATCGATGCCTGGGTCCTCGGGTTGAAAATACTTCATGTCACCACGAATGTTTGGAGTTTATGATAGAGCAGGTGGGTGTTGGCCAGCATTGCTAAAGACGGTATTAGGAGAGCTCTTTTATATAAACTGACTTCGTCTGATTAGGAAACTCTTCTACCAAACTCCAATCAACACCGGAGAAAGCCATTTGACATGCACTGTTCTCCAGCAGTCCGTGGCTAACACTTACCAAGGATATCGGATATGTTCAATCAATAGGAAATATTGCAAGTGGATATCTGGTACTGAATGCCCGATCGCGATGTTTACTGAAAACAATCGAGAGGACCTCTCCTTTGTGACGACATTTCGTTTTAACACACGAAGCACATTCATGCGGGATTGAGATGAGATATGAAATAATGAATGTCATATCTATTTCTCATTTGATAAGACCTAAAAACTGTAAAATGTGATATGCAAATCAAAATTAAGCGGAAATATACTGCAACGACATCTACGAGTAGTCTGTTTAAGCTTGAAAGCCATTTTTATTAGCAATATACGTTTCGAGCAATGGCGTTGATGGTCGGACATCCTTTTAAAAAAATTACTTTATAAAATATAAACCTTCTTTGTTTCAGACCAAATGTCTCAAATTCATACATTATAGATTAAGTCAAACCTGGTCCAGTCAAAACGGGTTGTACTATCGTAAGTTTGGAATTAAGTTTAATTCACAGATTTTGGTTGACCTATTTCACATATGTGGAAAATGCCGAAACAAATGTTTTAGATTACAGTTTTGGAATTTCATACCAGAAAAATTCAACGCACATCACAGATCATATCTTTTAAAATGATGTACATGTATAACCAGAAGTCCATCCATTCAACTAACTGCTGTACCTCATAAAACGGACTGGCGAAACGCCAGGGGAGGTAATTTCAGAATTAAACTAAACGTTTTCTTGGTCATGCGATTTGACCTTGCTAAATTGGGAGGCATGCGGCTTCACGGCTGTTAAATTAGCCAGTGATAATAACTGTGAAAAACACTAGCTATGATAATCTTGAGTAAAACTGAAGCGAATGTGTGCAAAAAAAACATAAATCAAGTATAGAGTATAATTTAATAAAAGCAAAACATGCACACCAAATAAAAAAAATATAGTTAGGGGATTTGATTGATTAAGGTAACGGTATATGCATAATAAAATAAGAATCGATCACGATTTAAGCAAATCAACAACAGTTTTCTCATAATTTAACAGTGGCCACGAAACTACCAACGCTTAACGACGTTGGAAAAAACTTTCACAGGCAAAATGCAGACAAGTTTGCCAACAAGTTTGGCAACCTTCTGCTCAAAATGATTTTTAACAATAATCACGCCTCTTAATGTTCTATTGTGTTTTACTGAAAACTTAAATATCACAAATGTGAGAATCTTTGAAGGTTTCAACCGCGGAAATAAAATCGAAACTCAGATGGCTGAAGAATGCGCTGACGTTTGTCAGCTTCTCTGCAACAATTTTTAAAGTATCGTTTCACACATACTCTGTAATTAGTCGCAAATATGTGTTGCTGTTGTTGTATTTTTATTACTGTGATTACTTTTAATGTTTAGCCCATGATTATGTTGGACATCTCCACAGAAGACACATGCACCGCGGCTATGTTAATAAAACCATTCGTCTTTGTCGGAAGATTTTTTAGAGTATCCACAACATTAATACATGTGTAATGTTACATGTAAGTATGTAAGTATGTGAGTACGTAAGTACAGACGAGAACTCACTTTCACAAAGTAAATTTGTCATTAGAGAATTTCAAACAGCATATCTGATAAATGAATCTAAGCATAAGTGTGCAAGTTATTTTAGGTCCTGGTGAAGGAGGGGGTTTTGAGTGTCACCATATTCAAAAGAAATCAGGTGAGAATGTATTGGATCACAGTCTATACACAACATTATTCCATCAGTTTAACCTGTTTTTATGGCAATAAATATGGTCTAAATCTTCACCAATTCTGTAATAGACATTTATACTAGTGGTGTTGCATTTTTCTGCGAGCACAATGTTCAGCGGGTAATCTTCTATTTAATGTTATTATGACAGTCATTCGACAAAGTTTCACCAGTAGTTCAACTTAATGTAATACTTTGCTGTTACCAGCCCTTTCAGACAGGTTATGAAAGCTACGTGAGGTAATTAAGTTTCCGTTGACAATAGCTCAAATGGTCCCTTTAGGCGAGCGATGGTCTGGCAGAAATCCGAACGTAGACTACATACTCTTCGATCTGGTGTTTAAATAGCGTGACTAGATGGTGTTGTTGTCAGCGTCAAGGTTATAGATATTCCACTGATGTAGCGGTTTGGTTCTATGGAATCTCCCTGTCTGTCCTATCATGTAATATGAGTGGAAACTGAAAACTGAAACACAGCACACACATTTTCTCCGTACAATTTTTTGCACAGCAGAAGGCGTGGATGAATGTAAATCCCATCAGCCAGGCAAGGCACCTGCTTAAATGTGTGTGCTGGTAGCAGTGATCACACAGCCTTAGGCTTGTAGAACGGAAGCTTTAGTCCTTAAGCTAATAACTGATAGACAATTAGGGCAACCTTTCTCAAAGCAGATGGATCAGCATCGAAGTACGAGCTCTTGTGAGGCTTCAATGAACAGCTTTATCTGATCCCACTATTTATCACTATGGTAATTCGCTTCCTTGGGTAGCTAATATCAGAATATAGATTATAACGTGTGGAAATCGTTATTATATACCCAACATCATGAATACAGTAATCTGTCTTTATTTAGCAACATTATCAGTTTGTATTTATTTTAGTAAATTTGGGGCTCGGTCGACTTGACCAAAAGAGCTATAACCTATATGTGGTTGGGTAGAAGGAGCGGTTTAAGAGAATTATCTCGGAAACAATTGATCCGCCATACGTAATAATAGCGCCATATACCCTGTTATGAGAAACACACATAAGGTGATTGTGTACTCGTATAGAACGAAGTATACGATCTGTGAATTCCTGTCATGCATACATTGTAACGAAGCTATTTTCAGTTTTCCTGGTAGAATGGTTTTTCAGTTTGATGTTCGTGTATTCTTTGTGATTATAACAGATAATGAACAGTTATGCTCAACGATCTCTTGATGAATTATACAGGCTGTAATAGTCACTTTGAATTTTATGGTGTTTGTAGTTCCCAATTCACCGCAGACATATTCTTTATAATGATGATAGAAACGGAGGACAAAAAAAAACAATTAATCCAGAAGAATATAAAACCTTTCGACAAATTAGTAAATCACGTCGTCTCAAATACAACATAACGCTGTGCTTGTGATGTTTAAAAAAGTTTTTAAAAAAATTTAATAAATTTAATTCGTATACAATTCAAATTCAAACCACTATTAGCATTACATCGTGTTAATAACATAGATATATTACTAAATAACGCGTAAATAGGTTTGATTGATCGACATTGGCTGGCAGCATCGACAATAATGTTATGAAATCCAGTCATTATAGAGTTGACTGTAAACCACAAGTCTCTATACAGTTAACCCAACCAGTTTGTGGTGTCGAATGTGTAGTGCTAAATTGCTTCCTTTGGCTAACTATTTGTTCCACCAAGAAGGCATTTTGTGAGTTGATTGTGGCATTTACGTTGAAACCATCTGGTTCTTTAGACAGGAATACAAATGTAATCCAGTTGAACTTTGTATTCATGTGGTTTCTGGTGAGTTAATTGTCCCACGCATACTGCCAAAGTTATAAAGTGTATTACAAATTGTGACGATTAAGACCGTTATATATATATATTGTTCTGTTTTTTGTTGTCTTGTTTTTTTTGCTCGAGACAGGAACTTGTTGGCGACTTCTTTAGCTTCTCTGTGTACAACTGCATGTGTTTTCAGCGATGCCCGGCAGAAAATACTGGCTTCTTGACAATTATGCCGATGAGGCTTTTCAATCAATATAGGTCCCACATACTAATACTATAAAATACTATGGATGAGTTAACGTCAGTCCATATTAACACATTTAAACATGCAGAATAGTTTATCTAGAACACGAGATATTCATTTTTTTTTATTAACCGATATCCCTGTGACAATGTGACCATTGTATAGAAATAAAACACATAAAATAGTTCGATTCCCGCTGGATGCATGCAACGTTTTTTACGATACAGTAAAAAAAATGTGACATACTAACAAGTGAGACAACAACGACCTCAATATTTAAAAGCAATCCCACGCCAAATCAGGAGAAAAATGTATCTGATGAAAAACACCGCTGAACAAAAAAATGGACACCTTGAGCGTGTGTTTCCGGAGGCTACACCAATTCTCAGTTATCAAGAGATATTCCAATTCTCGATTTTTGGTCAGAATTAATTTTCACAACGGTATTCCAAGCAAAATACTTATTATAGATAGTGAATTGACATCGTGCCACGAAAATCATTTTTAAACTATATATTCTCCTTAATGTTGCTCTGGTAACAGCCAACTGTTGACGCTGGTTAAACATGAGAATGGTGCCAATGGTATAAACTATGACCAGTTAGTGTATGTTGAGGCTATGGTATGCGATAAGTAATGTGCAGGTCTGCGTTTTGACCTGCAGTTTAAAACAAAGCACATCTCACGTGTTATATCATCCACTTTGCTTTAAAACTCACACATTTGGCGCAGCAGTTTGCTGTCTGCATAAGAACCTGTCAATCAGAAATTTCTTAATCCGTTTTTAAATGGAACAATGTTGGTGAGTTAGCTCGTTTCCTACTCAGCTGACTCATGGGCCATCGTTTTACACAACGATCCCAACATTCAAAGTTTGATCAAATTCAACTTTGTTTATATTATCAACAATTCATTTTAACGGTGGCGTCATACCAAACAAAAAGCACCTAGCCCCCTCCTCCTTCACCATCAAGATGGTTATGATGTACAAATCCAGATTACCAGATTTACTACTTTATTAATTAACTGAAACAAATATCATTTAACAATTGACATGCGCAAATTATCAAAACTGGTGCAGCCAAATGTATCAACAATCACTCATCGTCATCTGAACATGGCCACGGCCGAGTTAAACAAATACCAAAAGTTCAAGTGTGTCCAGTCGCTAGTAAGAGATGTTAAGCATTATGCTACCTAACAATGCAAGACAGTCTTAATCAATCGGAAAGCTGGTAATTATTACAAAATAGAATTACTAACCGTGATAATTTATAATTATGAGCTGCGTATTTAAAGAATGTCCACGTAAATTATGCGTCCGTTATCTCTTTCAAGTGTACAAGAATTTATGTTATTGCATCGCTTAACGTTATTTACAAGATGGCGATTTCAAAAACATGGACACGGGTTATACAGTAGTGAGCACGTAAAACATTTAAGAGGTTTTCGTGGACAAGGAATCCTTCTGTGAATACAGTGTGTTGCCTTGAAAGCCTAGATACAAGACAGTTGATGCATTGGCATTATTGGTGAAATTTCACTTTATTCAACCGGTATGCTATCGGAAGGACGCATCTGCAATCAGTGGAACAGAGTCAATTATACCTTTTAGATCTCATTATGGTGTTTAAGAACTCTGATTTAGTGAGCAATAAGGCAATATTCCCTAAAAGTCTTTGAGATGAAGAAATCTTATTTTTTATGCTTGCTCGTGACATTCATTAAACCTTCTTTTGAAGAATTTCAAGGAATTAAAATATGTGCCCTTACGGCAGTATTCTATCTTGGTCGATAATATAACACAGTTCTATCAATTGCAACTTATATTTTTATTATGGAGCTGCGTTTCAGGACAAATACTAAAACCGTTATCAAGCTAACTGTTTGAAAAAGCTTGAAAGGCGTTCTAGTATACCTTCTTTATCGTTACTCCATAATAAATATAATGTTGTGTTACTGCTTCTGCTTTGAATATGCCACGAATACAAGTTATCTTCATCTCTACAGAAACTATAGCCCTGGGACAGTATACTTTTCTCGTTGATCGGATACCTTATTTTACAGAGACTATACCCTTACGGTAGTAGATTTCTCCCAATGATCATTAGCCATATTTCATAGAAGCTATACCCCTATTAAAATATACTATTCTTGTTGATCAGATATATTATTTTGCAGAAACTATACCCCTAGTACAGTTTACTATTTTCGTTGATCAGAAACCTTTTTTTACAGTAACTATACACCTATGACAGTATACTACTGCGATTGATCATTAATGTTATTTTGCAGAAACTATACCCCCAGGACAGTTTACAATTGTCGTTGATCAGAAACCTTATTTTACAGCAACTATACACGTAGGATAGTAGACTACTCCGAATGATCAGAAACATTATTTTGCAGAAACTATGACCCTAGGGCAGTATCTTATTCGTTTTGATCAGATACCTTGTTTTACAGAAACTATGCCTCTAGGACAGAATACTACACTCGTTGATCGGATACCTTGTTTTACAGAAATTTGACCCCTGGAAAAGTATACTCTTCTCGGTCATCATATACTTTTTTTACAGAAACTACCATCATAGCCTCCTTGGGATATGTTTAATGCCTGTTTTTTCGTGTGTAAGTAGTACATTACGTTCGTTGGTCGGATACCTTGTTTTACAGACATTTGACATATAGGACAGTATACTACTCTCGTTGGTCAGATACCTTGTTTTACAGACATTTGACATATATGACAGTATACTACACTCGTTGGTCAGATACCTTGTTTTACAGACATTTGACATATAGGACAGTATACTACTCTCGTTGGTCGGATACCTTGTTTTACATACATTTGACATATGGGACAGTAAACTACTTTTGTTACGCAGATACCTTGTTTCACAGAAGATATACCCTAAGGACAGTAGACTGTTCCAATTGGTCATTAACCTTATTTTACAGAAGTTATACACCTAGGAAAATGTACTAGTCTTGTTGATTAAATATCTTATTTTACAGAAAGTTTACCCCTTGGACAGTAGACTATTCTTGTTGATCAAATAACTTATTTTACAAAAAGTATACCCCTAGGACAGTAGACTATTGTCGTTGATCAAATATCTTATTTTACAGAAATTATACCCTTAGGACAGTAGACTATTGTCGTTGATCAGATACCTTATTTTACAGGGCTTAATATCAATAACATTAGATTATTATCATTGATCATTTACATTTTTTACAGATGCTAAGTCATTTATTCTCATTTTCTTTACTAATGTTTCTCTCTAGTAAGCTTGATATTACCAACCTTTGCTGATGTTTTCTTTGTTGCGACTTTCACGTGTAAGAACATAGCTGCTATCAATTCAATAATCCATACAAACACATTACGACTAGATACTACAGATGGCATGAAAATCTACACAAATATTTTGCTACATTATTTTTAACACACGAGTAAACATTTCCTAATGAGTAGAAAAAGGTGAAAAGGGCCAACAATATTGAAAATCATGTCAATTTTCCATAGAGAGAAATGAAATTACGTCAGAAGTCTTTCGCCATGTCTAATTGATAACGGGATGGCCTTGATGGCTCACTGGCTGGCAACTCATCGACTTCTGTAAATGAGATTTAGATTATGACTGATTTTAGACTTAAAATTATCCTGATTTATATACATAAGTGTTCTTTAGTTGTCACACGTTTTTGTTTTTCAGCATCTCAATTTGGTTTTTATATCATGCCTTAAAATCACTTCAGTTTTTACTGACATGTCAAAACTTTATACTAACGAAATAAAGTAACAAGACTAAAGAAAAAGCCATTCTCAAGCGGTAAGATTGAAAACAATATGAACTGAAAATAGTTTGATCTAAGAAACCACAATAGCTACAATTTTTGTTTAGTATACGAGAGTTCATTGTATACCTTGTGACTTTATCTGCATAAGGTTATTCTCAGTCTGATTTATTCTATTTGTGAACTCCGTATAATGTTTTATTAGCAGCTTCTACCTTTCCTTAAATTATAAGTTTAACTCCTAAGGTAAACTCATTACGTCATATATCTGGTACTACATTGTACGCCTGTTGTTTTGTACTGATGTTCTAGTATATTGATGTTGTTGTTTACTTGTTGTTTTTGTATTTTACTAAATGACTAAGTTGATTACCTTTGATATGAATCATAAGAACAGATGTATGCTTAAAATGTTTTATCTGGCGTGATGTACACTTTAGTTCGACATGTTGAGTACAAAGTGAAAAATGTAACGACACAAGATTCTCATCCATTCTTTCTTCTTTTTTTCGTGTTACTAAATGACCGGTTTATTTTTAACTGACATTGATATGAATTTATAGCACTAAAGGATGCTTTAGATCATGTATCTGGCGTTAAGTACACTTCATTTTAACATGTGTCCTGCGTGACAAAATGGAATCAGCAAGATTCCCTGTTATGTTTGAATGAGTTGCGAGGACCGCCGAATGATCAACAGTGTCTAAAGTGACACAAAACAAAATATTTCGGGCAGTCATATGTTCAGACAAATTGGAAGCATCTGTTAGTATTCCCAGCAGAAATGAAGCATAATAACTCGATCCACCAACACCTTTTACCGATTCCCTCAGAGGCCAACTTACTAAAACCAATTTCCTGGAGAGTTGGTCAATTGCCTGGTACATCTCTTTCGTACCTCGCATTTGATTAACATTTACCGTAACTGTAGTTTCTAGTATCTGAGAAATAGCTAATATAAAAAGCCAATCTGCTAACAGAATTCCTTGTTTTTAGAAATTTACTCAATTTTCTTTTTCTTCTATCTCAGCTGCTCATGTTTTGTGGATTTTGGTTTCACTCCGTAACATTGAATACATTTTTAAAAATACACGTTAGTAATATGTCTTGCAAACTAATAAGCCAAAAGCTACCAATCCTGACTGACAATAAGTGTATAACACATCGTTATCACTTACCAATAGTTTAATCCAGGTCTTGCTGGACTCTTTGCCACACAATGGACAAAACATATTTACCCCATTATTTCTAAATTCTAATAATAAATACTTAAACTTGGGTCCATTTTCAGTGAGCTAATTAAGACGGGGAGGGGAATTAAAATGGATTAAACAGAAGCCTAGACTTTCCACTGGGTCTCATTTTGTTACAGCAGGTGTTGACTTATTGTTTCAGTGATCAATGTAGTAATCTAGTGAATTAAGTTTTGTTCAAAGATAACCTTGATGGCGTTTAAGGACAATGATTTCAACGTGTTCGTCGACATAGTTCAGTTATGATGAAGTTAAATTGTTATTCGAGATAAGCTGCGTTGAGAATAACTTTTGTAAGAAAGGCAAATACACGTTTCCCTAGTGGCTGAACGTTGTCTGAGTATGCTTTAAGATAATCAAGCCTAATAGATCAACTGGGTCTGAGCATAAATGACTTTGGTCGTCGGACAACACCTTTTACAATTTCCTCAGAGAGATAGTCTTATTACTAAAACCAATATCCGCCAGCGCTGATGGTCTCCACTCCACCGGGTTCTGTTGGTTTATTGGTATGTACTTTTTCACGTTGCATGTCATTTTTGTGCCTGGAAAGTGTAAAAACATGAGTTGCTTAATCTGACATCCATAAAAAAAATTCTGATAAATATAGAATATGGTTTAAATAAATCAGATGAGCTCAAATACAAAGTCGTCTAAAGAGCCTCTAAATCGCAGTCCCTTTAAGTCACTTTAACATCTTACATGACCACGATATGATGTTTTAAACAAATATTTATATTCGAAACTATGAAAAAGTTTTCAGTGAGCATGCTGAATATATTTTTTGAAAAGGAGTTGACGATTACATGGATTGTTTCATTGATCTATGAATAATGTGGCACCCACCCCCACCCTAATTCTGTCACTGTATTTATATTCACAGTATCTCTTACATATTTAACACATCTAACGTGGACTGAATCAGCCAGTCTTTAATTTCAAGTGTCAGACAAGCAGATGTTGGCAGATTCTACATAGGAATAGGCTTCGTCTGCCACAATGAATGTTTCACTGTGTTGTTATTTAGGATAACAAAACTAGACATTTTAAAATGTCAGACAAGAATTTTCAACTTGAGACGCCAGTTTGTAAATGCTAGACTATAGTCTGTGTGTGGCCTTGACACGTTGTGAAGTGGTCGAGTGAATAAATGCATTGTGGAATTGAGAATTTTTTAAAGTTGATGTAATTGCTCTAGGGAGTGTGTCTGCAAAATGACTTCCTCAAATTACAAAAATCAAAACAGATGTTTGCCAAGTCATTTTTGAAGTAAATCAGGTCAACCAATACAACACATATTTCTATTATGGTAGCCTAACTTTATATAACTTCGTACCTACTGGCCGGGAGAAAATCCACTCGTTCTGATTTGATGCCATGTGCCAGCAACTGTTAGTGCCAAGTTGTAAACAACATTTACAACCATATTGGATTACTTTCTTGTACTGCACAAATTGTCTTTGGGTTAAACTAGTTTCCTGTAAGCATAAGTCGATTTGAACATCTATGAATTTACCAAGACATGCGTCTAGCATCTAGCATCGGTAGCGTCATAATGCTTAATGTAATAATAACATACCAAGATAATTTTTTATGGATATACAACTTCTAGATTTATGGACGAGCAACGTTTCGGAGCAGATTTCAGTACTGTTTTCAAGTTAATGGAATGGAAACGGCTTGAATCTAGATGGCTGGCTAGAATCTTCTCACAAACGTGGGTCGTCATTAAACTCAGAAGTGGTATATCCATAAAAAGATACCTTGTTATATTACTATCTCTGTTTCTAAATGACACTCAAAGAAGTTATGCTTGATCTACCTTAAACAATTCAATTCCTTTATTCTCATGTCCTAGTTTGGGGCATGGAGAAAAAATATATAAAAACATAATACATCATTAAATCATGTTAAGAAAACTATATGCACTTGTTTAACACAATGTAAATATAGAATACATTGCTGGCAGGAATGAGACGAAGTTATATAGTTTACAAATGTTGCAAGATTTCTTAAAATAAATGAGTTTTTTTTAGAAAATAAAAATTTCATTCCGTCAGAGGATTTGTTTCGAATGAAGTAGCGAAGAATACATCAAATTATTTTTTGATCGAAAGAGCTGCTTGTTGACTCCGATGCCATTATTACATTTTGGACAAACGCGCTCCTCTAATGGAACCTTACTCCATCTACCGCTTCCACGGGCATAATCGTGTGTTGGTTTGTCAGGTACACCCGAGAGGTAGTTTTCCAATCGAAATTCTGTTTAATGTTTTCACAGAAACAACCTTTAGGCCAATTCCATGCGTAAGCTTTCTGATCGCGAAGAACGTTCTTTGACACAATGTTTCAACCAGTATTTGATCAGATGGGGATTGGGTTATCCAGAGATTTGAAATGATCAAATTATCTCAACTTTATTTTGCTTTTTTATGCACAACTATTACATATATTTGTTTGATTATAACATATGGTATGTTTTACACAAGGCACAGGGGTTATTTCTAAATTGAACCCAAACTTTACAAAATGGTGTTTGATAGAATAATAAACTGGTACTATACCCAACTCACCATACACCATATATACTCAGTCAAAAAAGGGAACTTCACTCTCATAAATTTATAAATATTTTCTTGAAACTTTATACAAGAGATATTATTATTATTATTAGAAGTAAATGCGTTGTCAAAGACATCATGACACACAACTCCGACGTGCACAAGCATGCAGTTGGTGCGAGCATAATCAAGGATAAAGCATGTTACCTTGTGTTCCTAGTCACGTGACCTACTGAGACACGTGCAATTGAGCCCACGTTAGCACAGTAGAGTGACATCTGGGGAAAACAAGTTCTTACAGTAAATTATCCGTTGA
>JARFOD010074576.1:0-21128 GCA_031763545.1 Mopalia muscosa
CTATCTTCTGCATGTTAAAGTTTCTTAAAACAGGGTGTCCAAATGAGGCAATTGTGCACTTCAGGGTGTCCATTTTGAAGGTGGACGGATGTCTGCCTAAGCCCTTGTTACTGATTCTACTTTAATACACTGTCCACAGATTTGATTCCTCCTGTCGCTGATCAGGCATCTGAGTGAGTCACATGATTTGGCTCCGGCCACGGGACTGCTTTTTATGAGGTTTCTATCTGGTTTACCACCATATTTAAGCTTGGAACGGTGAAAAGGACAATCAGTTAACGAATAACAGAAATACCCTTTGGTGGGAGATTTAACCCCAATCAAACAAACCAACAAAACCATGATGTATACAAGTGTATATTTAATTCTTGACAGAACTTCATCGACTTTCATGTTGATATGTACATGTAATTTCCCTTTGACTACATGTGTTTATTGATAAATGCTCATGATGTAAAACTGATATGACAATGTGGCTGGTTTTGTTATCACGTCTGTCTGACTCATGACCGTATAAATCATGTTAAATATTAACACGCAGGATTACAAGTAAGATTAGGACATATTTTCAAATCTATTCAGTCTCAACCCATGTATGTTTGTCCTTACTGCACTCATTATTAAGTTATCAGGCTATCGAAAAACTTACTGTATAAAAATACAGTTTCTGCACATTGTCATATAAATAGAGACTTAAAAGCTGTCCTATTATGATAATAGTTATTAAAGATGAACAATGAAATTGTTGCCTGTTTTTATGAATGACATACATAGATCTGTCTTTAGTGATCGATGGTCTTCTATTACCTGGTTATCTATGAGGTAATATGTAAGTGGTGTTTTATTGTTTTCACTTCAAATCAAACGTTATCATCTCTAGAAAAAAAAATGATTGCCTTGATTTCTTTTTAGGAAAAAGAACCAAACTATTTATGTTTTCCTCTATTTCTATAGTGTACAATGTATAACATACATGTATAACTAGTGAATACATTTATGTTAATATGTGAAAAGTTGATAATGTATTCCACATTCCAGGTGATGAGAATCATTAAATCACCTGAACCTAAAGTGTGCTGTGCATTACCCCTGATGATTATCTCGTTTGTTTGAATCATTAAATAGCTGAACACAATCTCTTATTATGAGTGTGTTTTCCCTTTGGGTCTTCTATGGTTCTGATTGAACAGAGGAAAGTGAAAGTGATCATTGGAAGCCTATAAATAAAATAACACTGAGTGATGATGTCTAATACCAATCAGGCAAGCAGTCATCATTAAACAGTTCCTCTTGGTGAAATAGACTTGAATAATTAAAGGCGTGAAAAATATGCAGAATTTAAAGTGTGTAACTAAGGTGTATAAACACAGCATGCAAACATTGGCTTTCTGTTTGATTTATTTTCCAGATCCTAATTAACAGATTAAAAATAGTTTAAAGTTATATAGAATTTCCTAATTTATTTGCTTAGGCTGACATATCAAAATAAAACCTATTTGAGGAATTCAAATTAAGACAAGATAGGTGTGCGACCTTGAAAAATAAATAAAAGTTGACTTTAAAAGACGCTCCTAATTGGATTTGGCTTGAATGCAGGTATACAGGTGTTTGAATAATGCTAAGCTGTGAGTGAACAGTGCCTTTTTATCAATATTTGTAATTTTCTCAAATTACCCTGTTATTAGCGACATGTATATTATGGTTCCGTGCCTTATCAGCCAACACCTTCTGTACACACTTCCTCAGGAAATGTTCTGCTGCCTTCACTATTGTGCCAATAGTTTGTTTTAATTATTATAAAAACACAGCTTGAACAATCACATACCTATGTTCTAGCAGTTCTCAAATTTTATTGGATATTTAATATACCTGTGTCAATTTAAAATTAACACAGGCAATGAAAAAATAAAAATTGATTGACAAAGAACAAAAACTGTTACACTTTGCATTCAAATCCAGCTAAACAAACACAAAATTGAATATTTTGATATTAATTGTAGACAAAAAATGCTCATGGTTTACAGCAGATTACTTCTAGACTAGAAAGTAATGAATAAAGCGTGGGTTTATGTACTTCTACCTTGATACACCTTGTGTTATGTCCATTAATATTCCCCTCATGGTTGTCTGTTGACTTTACCTACCTGTACATATTGACATTACTTACTTTTATACATAGAGTAAATCTTGTTCCCTTTATATTGAGCTGTGAATGTAGCCTTGTGGTAATCTGTAATTGCTTG
Organism: Mopalia muscosa; assembly: GCA_031763545.1. NCBI lineage: Eukaryota > Metazoa > Mollusca > Polyplacophora > Chitonida > Mopaliidae > Mopalia > Mopalia muscosa. The sequence continues at coordinate 2,244 of JARFOD010074576.1, forward strand.
TTCCGCTACAATTAGTGTTTCAATGGCACATGGTCATAACAGAACCTTCCCATACTAACAGAATCCCTTCTGTATTACTATGTCTAACTGGTGACTTTCTAATCATTTCCAAACTAAATAGTACATTTTTTGGTCCTGTGTGTGGCCTGTTACCTGCCCCCTACTATTGTCCAGATAAGTGTACAAGGATCACCTCTGTTAATGCTTAGTAAATAAATAACACTCAGCACTTGGGTGTGTAAAATACCAATGACAAATACATAAAAGCAAAGCAAATACTTTTCATGAAAATAAAGTTCATCATTATTAAATAACCAAATTGTTGACTTTAATAGTGTTCAATCCATATTTAAATTGTTGCATACCCTTAAACACCAGTATACTAAAGAAATTATTTCTTGGTTACTGCTGGGTACAGTGACTGTTAAACAATCTTCTGTGGGGTCTGGGCCATGTTGATGAGGCTGGCAAAAGATGATTTAAATCATAAAGCACATTGTAATAAACACAAACAAATAAGTCATATTTACATTAATCATGAGTCCATGTCCTTACATATGTAATTTTTTTTTGTTACAGATGGCCATATTATCAATACAAACTGCTCTGGCCAACATAATCGGTGAGTCCCAGTTTTTGTTTATCTTATTTTTCTGTGAAATGCTTACCCAACTAAATCTGTTTAGTTGTTATCTTACGATATGATGTTTTGTGCTGTCTTTTACATATACCAACAAGGTCCTTGTTTGGCAAGATGTCTCAGAGTAAAAACTGTTTTGTTGTGGTTTAGGAGGCTATATCTGAATGAATGAATTAGTCGAGATGCAGATAATTCAACTGGTAATTTGTTCGATCCAGAATGGGTCTTTATGTAGAATTATAGAACATCTTAATCAGTGTGCAGATACTCATTGTCAGTAACATCATGAGACGCTTTTAAAAATGCCCAGTTCTAGATAAAATTATTGAAATACCGATTTCATGATAGTATAATAGTGTGAAAAGGTAAATGTAGCTTCTTATTTGCATTTCACAATCTTATTGTGTGACAATTTTCTGTTCCCAAAATGATTATCCATAATCAATTACTTGAAGGTAGATCTGTATTTGTTTGGTCATGTTTTAAGCACTGACTGTGTTTCACTTTTCACAACATGCCCTCTGGCTGAGGGTAGTTTGTTGAGCACCAATACTGTCTTTACTTAGCACTGGAGGAAAATTAACTTTCCAACATTATGGAAACTTTTCCTATCTTGTATGTGCTAGTGTCAATTATTGTTGGAATACAGTGTTGTCATATCAGCAAAATACCCTTAAGCACGACTTAAAACACCAATCAATCAATCAATCTCAACAGATTTTCTTTTATATGTTGTGTTTTCAGACAGGCACTGTGCTGTAAGATGGCTCAGGAATATGACTACTTTCTGGAATCTAAAAAGAGGTAAGATTTGCAGACTCATTAAAGGGGATTATAAAGAAATAAGTTTTGTGGTGGTTAGGTTTTGTGTCCTGTCGTCAGTGACAGAACAGTGAGTGGGGCTATCCGTGGGAAAATCTACCATAACTTATTGTGATTCAGACAGGGTTAACCATGAGGTCTGATGGTAGCTGTGAACAATATGTTCAATGTAAAGGGAAGGAGGAGCTGACTAGCCAAGGTCACCTCCTTATGAACACAACTGATAGACTTCAGGTATTCAATGGCCACTAGTTTTTTCAGAATGGAGTTCAGATGTCACTGCCAAACTACTGTAAGGATCAACTAGTGGTCTCTGAAGCAGTCAAGTGTAACTGGTGATATCCTGAGGGGCTGGACTGCCCATTCACCTCTCCCTGCCCTCTATTGTATGCCCCCTAGATACCAGATACTTAATTCAATACACTGTACTTAAGAGTGGTAAGCAAGGAAGAACCTCTCAGGCCAAGATTACTGTGGGTCATAAGGTCATATCACTGGTAGTCCATAGCCTGGACTTTCTGTATTCCTACTTCATGTCAGGTGTTTGACTAGCCACTTGATGTGATTGATAACAGTAAGGAAATCCCCACTTCTATTGATAACAACCTCTCTTAATCAGGCTTACTCTGAATTCAATTTGTTTATAATAGATAGCCGAAAATAAACTTCTTGGCAATGAAAATCTAGGTTTCTCTTAAATGGGTTGCCTCTAATCTTAATGTAATCAGTCTAGAAAAAAATATTGTAATTGCTTGATTTCAACCGCATAACAACTCAACCAGAACCTAATGGGCATCTTATCTCTACTGCCTTTCTTGTTCAACCAGATACTGAGAATCTATTAACAAATGCAAATCATTCTCATTAAAACACCTGTACATGCCATAGTTGACTCAAGGCTAGAGAAAATGTCGCTTCAATAATATTAAGATATGGTATTAAATCCCAATCAGTCAATCCAGGATTATATAAATTTAAGCTGATAAGTCTTTTGAGTAAATAGGGTATCTATGGATTTGTGATAACATTTCATACCTACAATTTCATACAATATGTTCTAACCATTGTACTTAATTGTTTAACTGTCATTTTGATTCCAACTTTCTGAGTCTTCAAGTTAGATTTAGCTTTCAAAAAAAAAGGACGGTTTATTTTTGTACCAAATCTTGTTCTGAAACAAAAGAATCATTAGAACTTCATATTTCTAATATTGTAAGATTGTCAGTCTTTCGCCACTAAAAAATCTGGACGATTTCACCCTAAAAGCGGACAATCCTTTTCTGGTTAAGTGTGATTTGTTGTTTTAAATTGGAGATTACTTTATTCTCTCAGAATCAAGTGTCACACCCTGAGAGGTGAAACAGTAGCATTTGTGTAAAGTGTTTAGTTGTTTTGCTGACCTCCACACCCCATTACTACCCATTGTTTTGTCTGCTTATGAATGCCACTTGTCATATTAAATAGCACTGTTTAGAAGTCCAGCACATCATCGGTCAGGTCAGCCCAGCAGTTTTTAGTTTGTACTATTGGGTTAGTAGTGGAAGTGATGACATTGGGAACTGCTCACTTCATCCAGAAGCTGGCTGGATACACAGTGAATGATGACAGGCTTGTGTTTGGCTATACTAGTATTGTCCCATGATTAATATAAATTTGTTAATAATTTGAATAAGTGATATTAAATAAAACCATAACACAAATAATTATTTGACAGCATGAGAGTAGAGTTTGTTAAATTCTTATATTTAAATAAGTAAAACTTCCAGGCTTTGAGCTAAAAAAATTTCAGATAATAAAAAGAAAACAGTTTCATGCCTGTAACAGTGGCCAAATGATCTTATCATCTTCATTAGGTATCAGTTGTCACTCAGTGAAATGACCAGTACAACTTCATTCATTGACTGATTGACTTGTTGGGTGATCTTAACACTGTGCTATGTTAAATGTCATTTCAAGCACAGCTAAACTTACACAATTAAGCACTGTGCTGTCATGTACCAATTTATTGGTTTCTCAAAATCTCTGAAAGAGGCAGATAAAAATAACATTTAAGTACTGATTTTGACAAATTGTTCCAATCCAGACATTGAATTAAGTTGATTAGTGTTAAGTATGTTTAAAAAAATCAAAAAATTAGTGACGCATTTAAAATATAGGTTAAAGGAACAATTTTTAGGATTTACTGGAAAAAATTACAACACTGAACCGTTCATACATATCTGCTGCTTTTGTGACCAACCATTACAAGTGTCCTCTGTCTTGGACTCTTGATGTGTATTTCATTTTACCATCCCTGTTTACGTTACACAGATGAATTACTGATCATTTAGGTATTTTAGCAGCGTTCTGTTTTTAGACTTTTTTAAATGAAAATTGGGATAGCCTAATGTGACAAGCACATACATGCAATGAATGTATTTCGTACAATTATTCTCAAAATAAATAACTGTAATATACATTTAGTATTTAACAGAACTGATTTCATATTAATAAAGACTTTGGTTTATTTAATTTGACACTCTGGTGGGAATGTTGATATCTTCTGCTTAATTAATCAAAATGCCGCTCAAATACGTCATACTCAGAGAATTCATTAAAGCAGCATCAAACTGTCACTAAAATACGTCATTGAAGGCTGTTGGTTTTTGTCATTTCCACCTGTGACCACTTGTGATTGAAGGTGTAACATCTAAAGGTATATTCTGTTATCAGGGACTTAAATGGTCTTGTTTATTCATGGATGTGAATGTTTGTTCCTGTCTCTTAAAGGTGTGACACTAGGCTGGTTTAAAGATACATGTAACACTATACAGGCTTGGCATCTACAGTATAAGGCTTGGTATCTGTAAAGTCTGTTAAACTTTTATATCACCACCTACATTTTCCTTCAACAGCAAAAATCTGTCCAAGTTATCCAATACCTTATTTGATCATTCTTAAAATAATTCAAGCTTTTTGTCCATAAATTCTCATAAAGATGTGTCTGCCTACATGTATGCCTGGCCTTATAACTACCAGTTGACTTGATAGCCCATATAATGTTATGTTCTACCACATCAAATAAATGTTTGTTTAGAAATTAACAGATATCTTAATCATTGTATTATATATCTAGAAATACATGTAGATTATTGTAGTTTTTAACTTCATAAAAGCACCCATGATGTAGATTCTCAGATTAGTGGTATAAAGTTTGTGTCAATGATCACATAAAGAATCAATGCCAGTGTTGATGTTGTTCTCAGCTAATAACCCAGTCATTAATGGCCTAATCTGAGGTGTCAGGTGTTAGGGAATGAACAGGGGGTCAATAGAGACGGTGTTTGGTTTCACTGTGTAATGACCAAAAACTTTTACACCACATTCAGTGTGGGAACCAGGCCTGTGTTTCTAATGTATAATTCAGGTGCAATACAAGTTCACTTGTATCATCAGATGTGTGAGTCCTGATTGGAGCTGGTATTCATACCAATTATTGTTGATGGTTTTTCACTTATATATATCAAAAGTTTCCAGTGATTGAATGGCACCTTTGGGTAATACCAATTCAAATTAAGCTCAGAAGTTTCCCTACAAATTGATATTGAATGACATTCTGTATTTTTTTTAAATTCTTAAATGATGTTTTATATCTGTTTTGCTTGGGGAATTAGGGTGTAAATATACAGACTACAATGTCTGATTTCTGTGACATTTAGGAAAGATTCTTGTAAGCTAATTTACACTACATCTGGACATCTAGGAAGCTTTCTTCATACCCATGACCTTAAGGTGGCGGGTGAATGACTTTTTACAACCACTTTTAGTTACTCTTTGTATTTTATGTCCCTGGTTAACCCTCATCTCTGTCCTCTAATTAACTCTGAGACTAATTACAAAGTCCATGGTTTTTATAATGCCTTTGCCATTCAGTTGTGGACTGACCCTCATGATATCCCATACATAAACTGTCTGACACTGTGTAACATTAAAATCACTTTCTGTGAATAACTTGTGTGATCCTGATTAGTTAAACGCAACAGATATTAACATATCATATCCAATAATCATTGGTTTGCGTTTTCATCATGTAATTATTACTTTTTTTTATTTCCTAAAAATTTACTTTTATTTTTTTTTTTATATAATAATTTGATCTTAACTTTTTCAAAGATAATATAAAGTCTCCTTAAAATGACATCACCCCTGAAAACAAGGACAACATTTTGGTCCATTCAAATGCACCGAAGTGTAAAGCCTTTATGAATCAATAAATTGATTTAGTAAATTTATGACCGAGAAATGTTTTTGTAAATTTCTTTTATTTTGTTCCAGGTGGTTTTGTCATGTTGATGATGACACATATGTTAATGTACCCGAGTTAGTCAAACTACTGCAGCATTATAACCACACTGGTGATTGGTACCTAGGCAAACCAAGCCTGAAACACCCTATAGAGATCGGGGACCGGGAAAACCAAGGGGTAAGCTACGTCATCAAGATTATCTTGAGACTCCACTAAATTGTACATGTACAACGAGTTAAAATGAGTTAAAAACTCATGGTCTCACTATCACACTCCCCCTCCCCTATTCCTGCACCGCAATAAGGGGTCACTTTTTTTTTCAATTTGAAGATAAGTGTAATGTGAGCACTGAGTGAAGTCACTTGAGTAACAGGAAATCTGAAATTCTAAATAGAGCTTTTCTCCGTTTCAATGTGTCACCAACTATACAAAGTTTTCACATTCATTTAGGCATAACTGAATAAACACCAAAGATTTAAAAATATCTATATTCTGTCATTACTTGTTAGGTTTTCTGTAAAGATGTTCATTTCAAAAACGTTTGAAATTTCTGAACATTTTTTCTTCATCATACAAATAAAATTAATGAAAGACAAAATGCAATTAATTTCAAAAGCACAAACTACCCCTGTGGCACTTTATAGTTCTTTGTGTTTTAATTTGTAAATGTATAAAAAATGAAGTATATGCTATAATTCCTTTAGGGCATGAATAAATGGGCATAATGTCTTAAATTCACATTGGTTGTGGAATGTTTGAACATTGGTTTATCATTAGTTAAATGATTGGTTTTAACAGGAAATATTCGCATGTGGCTGGAGAGGGCTTCCTGTTGCACTGTCGCTCTCGAAACCAAGTGCTAGCAAGAAGCAAATCTCTGTGTGATGCTTTCTATTCTGTCTTGTAATTCTTTGTTGCCAGTGTCGATGAGGGTGATTTCCTCCACCCATTGAGCTGGTACGCTGTCATGTAAGTGAAAAAACTTAAATATGGCGTTAATCCCCAAACAAACAAACAAATGGACTGTAATATATATTTTTTTTTTTTTTGCAAATTGTCACCTATCAAATATCCTGTAGTAATATATAGTATGTTTATAAATTGTAAATGTTGCTTAAATTTTATGGCAAATAATGCCGTACCCATAATGATTATACTGCTGTTGTCGTTGTTGTTTTAGGGTTTTATATGTGTTTGAATTTTTTTGTCTTCATCAAAAGTGATGCAACAAATCTATGAGTGATTAACATGGTTAGGGTATTCGACTATGTAGGCTACACGTTACTTATTATAGAATGTTGTTGATCAGACTTGTATGCAAACAGTACATTGCGTAATGGTTGAAGTATCCTGATGTTATTCGGGTGTTTTTAGGTGGCTGTCAACTTTAACCATTTTGTTTAAATGTCACCCCTGTTTTCTGAATACTCTTATAAACAGACTGCACCTAAACAAGGACATAAGGTACACACGTATGTGTGGTCGTGACATGGTGTGCTCACTCTATACGATTAGTGACAATCTATGAAATAAAACACACACATGTTACAGATTGCGACACATTACATGTACCAAATGGTGTATTTTCTTACATGAATTATTTTAGGGAGTTGATGGTTTATAGCTATACTCCACTGGGTAAATTACCTGTTGGTTCTGGTACTTATTATGTTCAGGATAAACAACACTGCAGTTTAGGTGTTATTTATCTGTCATTCTCATTCTAACTGCTTTTCAAACGCATTACAACTGATTCAGTGTTGCCTTGATTTGTGTATGATGTTAAAACTGCATGCTCATGAATGTAATAATATTGTGAATTTTAAAAAGAATTTAATTCCTCATCAAACTGAGATAAAGGGTAGAGGTCCTTCCATTGACCCTATCATATCATATTAAATAATAACCTGTCCATGGTAAATCAGTACTTATATCTTTTTAAATTTAATAATATGTCACACTGTTTTAAATTTCTCTTTCAATTCTGGCTAATTGGAAACCGAGTCTTTTATCAGGTAATAAACAGTAAACAGCACTGCACAATGTTCTTAATCATTAATGTTCCGTTATGTTGTTATTGTATGGTCAGCACTGTTTCTTTTATTTCTACATTCACTATTATTCTGTTTTAATCAAATTATTTTTTAAATGACTCATCAAGCACACTAGCTGAAAACGATTAGGTTTTTAATTTTTTTGTTTTTGTTTTATATTTTAATTTGCTTTATGTCTGTAGGTGTTCAGACTACATGTAGTATTTCTCTTTGTTGAACTAAATTTCCATTTCACTTTTGTCATTATTTATGACAATAATATAACTTTTGATTCATAGTCTATTAGTGGACCAGTTATAATCATGTTACATTTTTTATGAATATAAATCGTACTTGTGTTCAGAATTCGATTCCCAGACTCCTGTTAGTTCTAAATGCTCAAGTTGACATGTGACTTGAAGGAGTGGTGTTATAAATGTATTTGGATTTTAAATATTATTAACTTATTTCTGTTTGCCTTTCAGTCCAAATTGGCCTTCTGGTTTGCCACTGGAGGGGCAGGTTTCTGTATCAGCAGGAGTTTGGCCTTGAAGATGGTCCCACATGCCAGGTAGTCACCAGTATATTTATAACAGTTACCTTTAAAGGTGTTAAAATTAAACCAGAATTTACTGACCAAAGTAACCAGTTGACTATAGGACAAAGTTGTTGGCCAGGGTTACCAGTTCACTATAGGACATAGTGTTTATGAAGGACTGGAATTATTGACTAGATACCAGGACTTATTCACCAAGAACCTGAAAATATTTACCATGAACTAAAGTATCTTTACCAATGAACACTGTTTATTGACCTGCTACCAGTTGTTGACCTAGTTTTTTTTTATATAACTACTCTAGTACAGTATTAAATGTAGAATCAAGATGCCTTGGATTTTCAAATGTTCTCACACAAAACAAATTTAGTAAAAGCGTTATATAAAAAAACATCCTGCAGTGTTCCTAAATTATACAGTTAATTTTGTTATAAAAAGGTCACAGTAGAGCTCATGATTTTACTTATTGTAGCCTTTACTTTGAGGTGGCTAACTACATGCATTATGCTTCTTTTTTTTCTCTTTTTTTTTTAATACAACCTAGGAGCATTTGGCCTGCCAGTAGTTTGTAAAGTTCACTCTCACAGTTATAATTCGTCTGCAGGCCAATTATCTATGTTGTGTGTTATTGTACACTGTGTATAATTAGAGAGAATGAGCCATTATTTGAAAGGTCAGATTATTGGAAGCTAGTAATGGGCGGGGTTCTATGGGATATATGAGTATTTGTACAATATAACAGGCCTTTATTTGAAACCTAAATTAAAATGGATACTACATTGTTCTATTCACAAAGTTTTTTTATATAATATTTTATTGGTATTGAAGTTCATTTACAAATACATGCTACGACGTTAAACCCCAATCAAACCAACAAACAATCTAGTATATAGCTATTTGGTATATCATACAAAAGAAAAGATACTGATAGCAGTTTTCAGAAGAAAAAAAATGTTCAAGAGCTAAACCAAAAGGCTTGCAATCAGAATGATTAGTGTTTATTGAAAATATGTATTTGTGTATTAGATGAATTCAGGATGTATAAATTAGTTTTATGACTTGATAAGTAAATACTTATGATTTCTACTGATTTAATTCATGACATGTTCCTAAACATTAACCCTTTCTGTTAAATGACATGTATAACTCCATATAGACCCGACCAAAAGGCCATAATAACTTGCACTGCCTGGCAAATAACCCTCTAAACTGAAGACTGGTTTTATAGAGCCATCCAATGTGGGGGATTGCATTGTGATGTCTCTGTCGTTTTCGTTACTGTGTTAAGTTTTGTTACTTTGTCTATTAATGCTATTTTTATGTTTGTGATGTGATTTTGAGTGTGTATAATCGCTGGTCAGTGAATGTTGTGTTTATGGAGTGTGTATTGTTAGAAGAGACCCAGTCCAGAGGCTTGTCATGTTCAGCACACTGTCATTCTCACACCTTCCAGCTCACATCAAAGACTGGCCCATCTTATCTAAACCTTTACAGACCAGTTTCCTGCTTACGCTGGAGGCTCTTCTATTGTCTTACACATTTCTCTGCGGACTCCTCTTAATGTGTTGTTTTTGTGACAAGCCTGTGGTATGGGACTTCCAGTAAAAGTGATCTCTGTAGATTTTGATCTCTCACTCTACGTGCTCACCTTTCTGCCTAACGAGTTTCCTATGGCAGGTGTTATGATCCTGTCAATCCCTTACATCAACTTTACACATCCGCCATTCACCCATTTCAGACTGGTCTTCAGGAATTAATTCTACTTTTCTTCATTCCCCTTTTCTCTTGACATATTTTTAATAATCAAGCCTAGCATCAGTAGCATGTGATATATATTTTAACATTTTCTTTTTGATCCCACAAAAATGCGCACAAAATTAAGTTTAGTTTACCTAATAGATCTCAAATGTTATCAAGTTTGCACAATAGACAATGTTATAAAGTTTACACAAAAGGCAATTTTATCAAGTTTACACAATAAGCAAGGAATAGGAAGTATATTAAAGTTAAGCTAATATGCACTGTTATTAAGTTCAGCTCATATTCAGTCTTATAAAGTTTAGATAAAAGGTAATCTTATAAATGTTACCTAATAGGTAATGTGGTCAAGTTAGCTACTTATAATAGGTTATGAAGTTTAGCTCAAAGACATTCCCAATGTGATCAAGTTTAGCTAATAGACAATGTGATCAAGTTTAGCTAATAGTCAGTGTTATAAAGTTTAGCTCAAAGACATTCCCAGTGTGATCAAGTTGAGCTAATAGACAATGTGATCAAGTTTAGCTAATAGTCAATGTTATAAAGTTTAGCTTATAGGCAATGTTATCAAGTTTAGCTTATAGGCAATGTTATCAAGTTTAGCTTATAGGCAATGTTATCAAGTTTAGATACATGTACATGTAAAAGGCAGTGTTCTAAAGTAGTGCTAAAAGGCAATCTTATAAATGTTCCCATATAGCCAATGTGATTAAGTTTAGCTACATCCAGTATGTAGTGTTAAGCTAATAAGTAAATGTTTTAGGACAGATAAGTTTTTGTGACAGACAGACATTAATAAAGTAGTTTGATTTAAGGTATTTATTGAATTCCCCACATTTGTCCCATTTAATTTTTTTTTTTTTTTTAGAGTAAAGTTTCGTAAACTTCATGTTGGACAAGGAGTAGTTTAATAAATAATGCAGATTTTTCCGTGTATTAAAGTCAATCTGGTGTATACATAGACAGGCTGACTGTGCTGATGTCTATATCTTTTCTTATCAAACTATTGATTATTTGATCTGTGTATTTTCAGTGGAGGTCGTTTGATGTCAGTTGGAGAGAAGATTCGATTGCCTGATGACTGCACTGTGGGCTATATTATAAGTATGTACATGTACCTGTTGTATTGACATGGCGCCAACTGCCCAATCTTAAAGACATCATTTCCGAGGTTTTCTCTCTGTAACTCAGTTTTTAGCTATTGATTATGAATAATGAAATGAGAGAATAAACTGTTGAATGCAGTTCCCATGTTGACACACAGTTCAAGCACAAGGCCATATCTGAACTGGCCCTAACTTGTGTTTGCTGTCAACTCTGTGGCTGTGTGAATATTGACTTATTGAAGGCAGTTTGAGGAGCGTGAGATGAAATGTGGCCAAATCTCTTACTCTCTCTACCTTTCCCTCCCCCTTTCACACAATACCCACCCTAATAATACTATTCTGGCCTACTTTCAATCACTCTTCTCCCCCTTTGTGGCTTAATCCCTCCTCTATGCTGCCTGTCACATCCAGGTATTTCCTCATTATCTATTGGAATTCTTTTGATACAATAAAAACCTTTCATGTGATGAAAGCAAATAAAGCTGCCTTAAAACATTGATTAAGATTTCCCTTCATTGTGTTTGGATCATACTCATAGTATTGTTCAAATCTTTCTTATTATTTTGGCTTGAAATGATAACTTTTCAATCTTTCAATTATATGATACTTATATCTTATATAGAAAAAGAAAAAAATTGTTGGACTCCTACCATTAGCATTAAGGAATGTAAACCCACACTTAAGAGAACTGGTGCAATCCTTCTACAACAGTTATTTATATACAATATGTAGACTACGGATAAGCATACAGTAGTTATTGAGTACTGTTTAAGAGGGATTTTACAGTTTGATGAAATCCGGAGCCCAAACCAAACAACAGCTCAACAGTGCTAAAAACTACTGGTTTGTGTTTCACGATCTCTTTCTCTAAATACATGTAACACCAAGCCAATGGATTTATTCTATGTTATGAAATGACACTGAGTTACTGACTTAATCGTTCTCACACTCAATTTGTATGTGACTATACATAAATCTTTCCACCCAACAGTGCTTAACTTGTGGCCTGTAAACTAGGCTTCTCTGTACTTTGGGCCCACCTCCTATCCCCCCTCCCCCTGACACACACATCCTGACTGTCTACCTGACCAGGCCCTAGGCTTCCCCATTGTCAGACTGATGACTAATGTGGCCCTGTCAAAATGAAGGTTTTCAAGCAGTTCTATTATTATAGAGTATGAGTTAGCTTCATTGCTATACAGGTGTATAGTTTTCTCTAATCGACTAATTCTAACCCCCATTGTGCTCCCATGATACTTACATGTTGATTATAGAGTAGAGCTTTGATCCTCTAATCCTGGCCTATCAGTCTGGACCTTTATACACCTTCATCATGACACATTGACTGGTCTTCACCATCAATACCTTCATCAGATAAGCATATTAAGTCTTAACATCAGTGTAAAAAAAATGTGATACATATTTCGATAACATTTTCACAGTGAAATCTAGTGATGCGGTTTAACTGATTTGATATTTACTTGTATAGTAATACTCTCCAAACATTTCAACAAAAATAACTCTTTGAGAGATAAGTTTCCCCTGGGTTTGTAGGTCCCCTTAATGTTTTATTAATTAAAATACTAATAACTATAACCTGTGTGTTTACAGATCACATCCTAGGTAAGAAGCTGACTGTGATACCATCTCTTCATTCTCACCTGGAAGCTCTCTGGCTCCTCAGAGATAACCTACAGGAAGAGGTGAGATTTTTTTTCAAATGCGAATCCCCCAAAGATTTTAAAATGTTTTACAACTTGGAGCAAAGTGAAAGTAACAATATTTTTTCATTAGTTTATTTTTTGTAAATAATCATAAAAAGGTGTTTAAATAAAAAGACAATGGCACAAAAAAATGCATTTTTAAAAGTAATTAAAGATTTTCTCACTTCCTGCTTTCATTGAAGGAAATATAATTGCTTTGTTATGGTTTTATACATTCTGGAAGAAAAAATTTCACAATGCTACATGTATTAATTTTTTGATATTGTTTGTATTTTTTCTAGATAACATTTAGTTATTCTCGCTACGGGGATAAGTTGAATGTGGTTGATGTGACAGGGTTTGACATGGCTGATGATCCAACCAGGTAACCTTCAATTTTATTCCACAATTCACCCTAATCAGACTGCCTCTTATCCTGCACCAAAGGAGTCATTTGTTAAGTGTGACTATCTCACTGTGATATCATTTTGACTACAGTATCTCACTGTAATAACATTTTACTTTATCTCATTGTCATAACGGGCCCGCAGTTTTTATGAGGTTTCCTCCCTGTTTTCCACTGTAATAAGGCAGTATGAAGTGAACAATCCATTTTCATATAAGTGAAATACCCTTGAGTACGACGTTAAACCCCAATCAAACAAACAAACCAAGACTGTGATAACATTTTGACTACAGTATCTCTTACTGTAACAACATTTTGACTTTATCTCAATGTAATAACAGTCCAGCAACCGTGGCTAAGTGGTAGCGAGTGCGTTTCCTAAACTCAGCCTGCTTCGATTAACCATTCATGGGATCGAGTCTGTCGACCATCAGGTATATGAGCGAGTCACATGTTGTGGCTCCGGCAATCGAGTGGTTTTTATTAGGTTTCCCACCATAATATGGCTGTGTACACTGTGAAGTGGACAATCCGTCGGCATATAAGTGAAATACCCTTAAATACGACGTTAAACACCAAACAAACAAACCATTCAAAAAAACAAACAAACAAACATTGTGATAACATTTTGACAACAGTATTTTTCACTGTTATAACATGTTGAATATCTCTCACTGTGATAACATTTGGCTAAATGTAGTATCTCTCAATGTAATAACTTTTTGACTATCTCTCAATTTGATAATTGTTTTGTCTGCAGTATCTCTCAATGTGACAAAATTTGTACTATCTCTCACTGTAAACTTTTTGATTATCTTTTCAGGTTGTATTCCCTACATTGCCACCTCTTCCCCTATTTTAAACAATGTGAACATTTGAATCCAAAGAGGTGAATCTAATGGCTGGTCCGATTAGTGAAAGACAGAAGAGAGGAGTGATGTGAATGTGTTTCAAATAATTTCAAGCTGAAGTGACTGCTGGCAGTCTTGCTTCAAACAATAATATGATAACTCATGGTGACAAACATGGTAGTGAATATTTTAGATCTCAGTAGCTAAAATTGGGATAGTGATGTAACAAATAATCACACCAAAAGCCAAACAATATTAATTTCACATTTCCAGTTAAATGCCCGACATATAAACCTGTTACTCTGGATAGTTGTAGTACGAACATTTTATATTTTTTTCCCTAACTTACTTCTCTAACAATATGTTACAAAGTGTACATACACCTGATACAAATGTAGTCTTCTTATACATTAAATGTACTGATTTATATTGATTGTTTTATTGATAAGCAAACTTAGAGTGCCTCCCTCGTATGTTGTTCAGATAGAGGCCATTTTTACCAAGCTTACATTCATAATAATTGGCATGACAACACAATGCATTCCCTGTTGGTTGTCATGGAAATTATTTTGGACATAAGCTACTCTTTGCCTGACAGCACTCTGGGTTCAGAAAAAGGGTGGAGATGATTCATTCTGGAAATAACAAATATATTAAAGAAGGTATTTAAGTTTAAACACTATATAGAGAAAGAAACACTGAAGGCCTAGTTAATATTGTCTGTGATTTTGCCTGGTTGAAAATATAAATATTTGTCTGTAGTATAATTAGGAAGCAGATATGAAATTATTTCTCGTAAGTGACTCACCATGGAAACATCTTTTTTTTCAAATGAAATTCAGGCAATGACAACCAAATCATTTATTACCAAAATCCGCTGTTCTTCCATTTTAAAATGAGTATACTCTTATTATATATAGGCACAACATTCAACAAACTTGTGCTGGCTTTAAGGAAGGGGCATAACTCTTTGTCTTATTGCCAATTTATAACTTGCTAACCCTGCCCCACTTGGAATAATAATGAGCATAATTACTTTCCTAAGATCTTATACAACTATATGAAAAGATTTATATCTGTTTATTTATATATCTGTTGTATATATCTGTATGTGTTTAATTTGGCCATGCTTTTTTTGTCTTATTATATACAACAAGTAATCCACAGCTTGTGGGGTTTTTTTGTTAGTCAAACAAGGATGTCAGAAACCAACCTCAAAGTTCAAACATAAAGAGACATTTTGGTGACCAAAACTTTTCAATGATATTTATTAAGATTTAAGATTTTGGATTATGTATGTATTTCACCAAACTTATTTTCATTTTAAAATTTATTTGCAACTAAAAAGTCTGTTGGCTGCATTTTTTTGTACATTTTAAGCTGTGTGTTCTGTTATTGTGTGTAAATTATGACTGGCATATATTTTAAGCATTATTTATTAGTTATGTTTTTATCATTATGTCATTTTACCTGTTTTTGTTTCGATCATTCCATAAAGTTATTGGCAATAGCAGTTAATCAGGTGTTGTTTTTTGTATCTTTAGATGTGTACTACTATTATTCCCTGTATGTGTACACTGAGGACTACTGGGGAACATTTAGATTAACATTGTTTCTTTCGTTTATCCAAACTACAGGTTGTGTGAGTTCTTTTTTATTCTATTTTAAGACTGAGATTCTGATAATAGGCACAACTTTTTGTAATTATTTTATATGTTAGTTAATTAATTATGAGTAGCTTTCAGCATACCTCATTTACATGTATAGAATATAAACCTGCAGTATGGAAATAAATTGTGTGTGGAGTGAAATATTCACAATTCCAATGTAGCTTCATAAACCAACTTTTCTGCAACTAAGTAATTCATTGAATACAAATTATTATTATTTTTTTTATGAAGTAAATATGAGATAACATTCATCTCATGGCAATTTTCTTCATATGCCAGTTCTTTTGTTAGTATATTTAACAGTATCTGTGGATATGTACCTAGTTTTTAATTTTTGTATCAGAGTGGTCTCCCTTAGGTTGTATTACTGAATCATTTAAAACTTCAATAAGCGTTAGCTCGAATGAGCCCTGTGGTGCTAAACTTACATTTCTCCAACTCAGTGTCATGTGTTTTCTAATAAACTGTTACTTCGCTGATTAATAAGTGTGGGGTTTTTTTTGATCTTTTTGTTTTCTTTAAAGCGAAGTGAGCTTGGGAGACGAAACTGTTTATGTGTACAGTGTTTCATGGCTTAATAAAATGAGATATATGCATGTTGTTGGCTTGTGACTAGCCCTGTGAACTTCACAGTGGGGAATTCAGGGCTAGGTTGTGACAAGTGGTTGGTAAGGAATTCATGGCAGGTGCTTGGCAAGAGTTTAATTGCGGATGACATGAGAAGTTCTTGGCGAGTTGTTAGTGAACTTTTTATGGTACGTGGTTGATGAAAGGTTCATGGTACCATGGTTCAAGTTGGTTATTATATAATAATAGGGAGTCTCCTTATCTATATATATAAGTACATTATATTCAGTAATTATTAAGTAAGAAACAAAAAGAAAAGACCATAGCACTGTCCAAGCAGTGGCTATCTTTTACACTTGAGATCATACGTTTATTTTTGGTTTTGTTCTGATACCAGTATACGCACTTCTTGGCGCATTTAAATTGTTTATTAAGTTGTCTGCTAGTGTTACACGATGACATACCTGCTGAATACAGTTGCAAAACAAATAATCGTTTTGAATATTTATTTCGTTTGAACCTGGGATATAGTATGGGCATATCATCTTTTCATATGCTAGTATCCCAAACTGAACCAAATAATAATAACTTACAAATAAGTTCTGAATAAACTATGTTTAGCAGGGGCTATAGTACTAAATTATGTCCGCATGAGCTTCCTTTGGTGGCATATACTGGGCTTTCTAAGAAATAATAAGGACTATTTTCCTGGAAATGTCCACACCATTCACAAGACATATCTGTTTTTATACTGTGTTTAAACAGATCCCATTCTCATTCTACAATGAAGGATTGAGGTAGGCCTAAAGATTTTTAAATAGTACGGTATTCAAATCGTTTCATCTACAGCAAAGAATTATTTTTAATTTGTGGATAGACAAACATTTTACAGTGGTAGGTGAATGGTTTCATTCTTTACTGGTTTAATTGATAAAAGTAGAACACATGTGATTATGCAAGTATAGTATGTGTCCGTCTCTGTGGTGTGTCTGTCCATGGCGATAAGAGGGGGTAGTTTGTTATTTCATGGAATAAAGTTATCCAATTGGGTCTACGCCGAACATGCAGTGGTTCCCATTTCAATTCATTTAACATGATGTATACGGTGTTCAACGTAGGCACCTAGTGCAAACCAAAGTTACACCTAACACAATGAATAGGGCTAATTCCTCTGACTTAGCCTATCCCAACCCATGGTGAAAGTTGAAAATTGATCAGCCGATATCGCCGGCCTTTCGAAACATATATCTGATTTTTCTCTATTTTTTTTTTTTTTTTTTTTTGCCACTATAAAGTCACAAAAATCTAGCTCATTATTTCTTTCTTGACGTTTAAATAAAGTTTTATTGAAGTTTCTCGCCCGAATTGACACGTATTTAAGTTGTCTCCCTTTGCAAAGATAGGATTTAAACCCGTCTGAAAATAAATACTACAAGTAGGTAAAATTCTAGTCATTGTTTTCAGTGTATCTAAAAAACATTTAGAGGAAAATCCGATCTATGCTTTGAGAGGCCGGCGATTTTCAACTTCCACAGTACGGGTTGCGATAGGGGGAACGTACGGCTAAGAACGAGGAATTAGCCCTGTACATTGTACAACGCTACCCTGTCGGGCCACTGGTTGGATGTACCAAGTGCAAATAGTTTATGGGAAATAATGATAAAAATCAAGAAAAATGAAAACTGAGAAAACAGCCTAAACGTATGTAAATGATTGAACTCCGGATTGGTTAAAGATTACTCCAATAAATTTAATAAACAATATAGTTTTAATTGCAGTAACTTTTTTAAAGCATAATTTTAAAAAAATGTCTTTAAATGGCAGTTTTAACTCCGAAATTTGAGTTACGTCGGCGTTACAGATTTCGTTCACACCTATCAATGGGAGTTCTACTGGGGGCGTGAGTAGTCCAGGTAAATGTATGTTCTACCTCCTGCAAACATTGGTTCTCAATGTCTACTACTATTCAGTTCAAATACACATCCCCAACGGTCATGCAATTGATCTTTGGACCTTTCGCTAATTGGTTTGTGGTAATAGTCAGTAGGTACTCAGTGCATGGAGGTGAGATAATCTCGTTAATCCCTTCCGCCCTTCTATATACATAATCTTTGAAGCACATAGTTTGAAATTGAAATCTAAAAAAAAACATTATAAAATACTAAATTTTTTGGTCAAACTTTTTGCATTATCAAGATAATGTAAAGAAGATTTCACAAAGGCAAAAAAAGAAAAAAGTCAAAATTTTACCCCTGACTAGTCCTTTGATGCATAATTGTTACACTTCTATGTTACAACAAGTATAGTATATTTTTCTTATTGTTGTCAAAATAATTAAATTTTAGTGGCGTTCACATGGAATCCAGCTTTCTGATTGGCTAGATTTTTGCGTTCATACTTCAATGAACCTAAAAAAAAAATTAGCCCCGCCCACTAAACGGAACTATTTTCCGCTATAAATAGCCTAATGGAAAAGACTTTAATGCTC
>JARFOD010074587.1:0-21126 GCA_031763545.1 Mopalia muscosa
CATAAAGTTATGAGTCCACTGTAAACTAATTAGTCTCCGATGAAGTAAATAGTATTTTTAAAAAAGAGAAAAAAAGTGGACTCTAAAAAGTTAATTTTTGTGAAAACCAATGGTTGTCTTGGACAAAATGTTTACTTCTGTCCAAAAGTTAATTATAACTTTTTTTTTGTTACATAGAACAAAACATATACTTCTCGAGTCTTAAATTGTTTTTGACTTGGTGTGCCATTGATAAGTGAACAAAATAGTAAGTCACGTAAACAGTGAAGCTGTGTTTTGTTCTGGATTTGGCTGGCGAAGTGGTATATAGGTCAAGAAAACACATATACATTGAGAAAGGTTAACATGATATTCAGTGTAAGTGCGGGTATTTACCTGTGAGGATCTGAACGGTGTCAATAAGCCAAGTCAACCTAGATATCAGCCATAGCACAACAAACTTTAAACTACAGTGGCTGTTATGTGCATCAACCTACTTTTCGCAAGGTCATTTACCTATAGAGCCTCGTTTGAACTTGAACACAACCATTTAAAATGTATTTTAAAAAAGTGCACAGCTGCATGAAACTTTTTTGAAGCTGATTGGTAGGCATTTTCTCAGCGACCTACTCATTTGACTGATATTTAATATTCAACTTAAGGTTATTTCACTTACAATATTTTCCGCGGGGACAAGGCACTGCAAATAATACATCACTGGAACATTCTCATAATCTACTGAATGCCACTTAAACATTTCATTTACATAGACCTAGTGTTCAACTACTAATAAATGTCATTTTACAAACCGTCCGTTTTTGTTTTAATTAATAATCAAATATCTTGAAACTTTATGACATGGTTCTATTTTTGGCACACAAAACCAAGGTATATTGAAAATAGTCGATATGTCCATAAGTGTATATGGGAAAGCTCAGTAGGTCTATCTAACGAAAAATGGTCAATTTATTGATATCAAAGTTCTTCGAGAGCCCAGGAGAGTACATTCTGGGCTGGGATAAGAATGAGATTAACTGGATTGGATGATGATAGCCAATTCTTCATGCAGCCAGTTACTAACTGAAACCCATGTTCATCAAAAGAAGCGGATACCTCGGACATAATGACGTCATTTTAGCATCGACCTTGCCTGAATCAATCCTCGCGTGTAAGGTCACCTTGAACTTGGCGCCTTGCCAAACACAAACCATTCTTTTTCAACATCTAGAGCAAATGGACCAGAGCTCCTGGTCATCTTGTCCAACATTCAAT
This sequence comes from Mopalia muscosa, assembly GCA_031763545.1. Classification (NCBI taxonomy): domain Eukaryota; kingdom Metazoa; phylum Mollusca; class Polyplacophora; order Chitonida; family Mopaliidae; genus Mopalia; species Mopalia muscosa. The sequence continues at coordinate 1,252 of JARFOD010074587.1, forward strand.
AATCGCCGTTCCATCAGGGCTGAACGAATCACTCCCATCAGGGCTAAGCGGATCACTCCTATCAGGGCTGAGCGAATCACTCACATCAGGGCAGTTAAACATTCAGTTCAATTGTCAGAGTTCTATTAACATGTACATTGTTCGTCCTGAAAGTCTCAATCGTGTGATTGCCCGACAGTGGAATCTCCATTAGTGTAGTGTATTGTGGGAGACGGGGATCACGCTAGGAATATGTTGGCATAACAACATGTATACTTGGATATTGGTTTTCCACTTTTCAAGGTCGCAAATGACTTTTGAAAATGTATCACAGCATCCAGATTACAAAACATTATTGGACAGTCGTTTATTGAACAATAAAAGTCTGTACTTTAAAAAACTTAAAACCACATGGTTATGAGCGCTCAAACTCTGTATTTCTGGGCTACATGATATGATAGACGATCGGAGATACAGAACACTGCATCGACATTTACAGGAGTCGTTCTGACCGAAAAGTTGAAGCTATATATGAATTTTGTTTTCAAATATCCAGAATTGCCAAACAGGTCGTACACCTTTCTTCAGAAAAGCGAACGATAGTTTGAATTGTTCATAAATGTTATTGGATATTGTAATGAAATTGTTAGTAACTTGTGTTTAGTGCGCTACTCGATCTTGGATGATTGGAGAGTCGTGAGATGCTGATATAGAAAACAGGACACAACATAACGAGGATACCAGGGGAGGACAACTTTCACTTCCAGAAAACAAATATTTTACCTCAACTGAGGGGAAAATAGCTAATTGGTAAAACGAGGCTAGTTCGAAGGCAACAGATATTCCGTCACAATGAAAGCCAATAATTGTAGATTGTTATGGTCGGCATTACAGGCAATCTGGGTGTGTATCCTCATTCCCTCGCCATCTTGTCTTGTTCCATGGACCAGCGGTGTTCCAGTTACGATGGATAGCCGCCAATACACTGAGTGCATCTCCGACGTCACGGGGCTTCTATAAACTATAGATCCGCATGTACACTGACTTTCCGAACTATATCCTTAATTCTGGATTTTAGCCAAAGCATCACGAGTCTATGTCCTGGCAGCGATTAACCTTAAATCTAAAGATACTTGTTCGGGTAAAAAAGAGTACAGCAGGTCAAAGGGTTGGTTTGGTGCAGTGTCTATCGGATACATCAACCGTCTTGGTACCAGATGGCAATATTAATATGGTGAAAAGGGTACAACAATACTAAACTCCACGCTTTTACACGACTTGCGCGGTAGAATTACTGTACCTGTAGAAAGAAACGTCAATACCGCGATTCAAACAGATTTGTTTATATATAAGAAAGTATAATCAGATGGGGCAAGGTCTCCAAATCCCAGACAAAAATCGAGCAACACGGAAATGTTGACCAATAAGCGGGTGTAGATATTATGTAGGCCTGGAGATAAATGAGAAAATTACGGATAATATTTTGAAAAGAATAGTCTCTGAGCCATTTGCGAATGTGGAAGTAGTACTGACGTTAAGTAATGCATATATAAAAGGCTCGTCACTTAACCCGGAAACTTGAATAAAGACCACAAAATTAATTATGATATATACAGTCTGTAATTGTCCGGTCTACATCCGTATGTCCTCAAATCGCCGTTTTAATCACAACTAATAAGCTGTTGAATCAGGTAAAAAACAAATCCCAGTACGGTAACGTTATATGTATCAAATATATACTCATTGTGTTCTAACTTCTGAGTGAAATCAGAATAGATTGACGTATAAAAGAGTCACAAAAGTTTTAGTAAATGAGTTCAAAGAAAACACGCAATTAAATCCGGTTATAATTGGGTTATGATATTAAGTCTAATGTTTTCTGGGTACACAAGTTTCCGTGGTCACTGGCGGTTTGGTTACATCAGGCGGATATATCTCACCAGGGCTTTAACCGCGCATGTTTACAGAGAAAGCGGTGATCTCGTGACGCCTCGATGATTATATGAATATGTTAACCCACATGTTTATGAAATACTCCGAAAACAACCCACACTATGACCAGGACTGCTTCGGGATATTCTCGCGCCAAATAATAGGGCTTCAGTTTAACTCAAGCGTCTCAAATGGCCTACTATTACACAGTAAACAATTCTAAAACGGTACATACATATTAAATAAGTGTAGCCTAAGCTAAAAGTGCGAGAAAAGAAAAAAATAATATATGTTATACTGACCGATACTTTTCTTTTTGGTTTTCCAAAGGTGTTTAAATAAGTGCTACATTTAACCAATACAAAAATGCGTACATCAATGATTACATATGTTATAGTCCAATGAATCAAATGACTTAAAAAAACGACATAAATAAATAAAATGAATGGTCTGGGATAAACGGAAACCATGACAAACATGTGATTGTGGCAATGAACAACTGTCGTATATTTACAACCTCAATATTATCTGGAGATGAGGAATCATACAATCATGTATTTATTACCTTGTTCAATATCACAACATGATATTACCTCGCCAGATATGACAATATAATATTACCTCCACTTAAATGACGTATGATATTACCTCGCCCAATATGACAATATGGTATTACCTCGTTTATTATGACAAATGATATTACCTCGTCTAATATGACAGGATGATATGCCCTCGTTTTATATGATGATATGATTAGTTTGATGCGATATTTCTTCCTCATATATGAAGTTAAATCGATTAATATGAGATATTCTAGTCCAACTTGATATTATCTCGTCTTATGTAAGATAACTCAGGCTAGTCTTATGAGATTACCTCTACTCATGTGGTATGTCCTCCTTTAATTACAGTTTATTTACCTCGTTTAACATTAGATTATCTCCTTTAATATGATATGTCCTCCTCTCATTAGAAAATACTTCGTTTAACATTAGATTATCTCCTTTAATATGATATGTCCTCCTCTAATTAGAGATTACCTCGTTTAACAGTAGATTATCTCCTTTAATATGATATGTCCTCCTCTCATTAGAAATTACTTCGTTTAACATTAGATTATCTCCTTTAATATGATATGTCCTCCTCTAATTAGAGATTACCTCGTTTAACATTAGATTATCTCCTCTAATATATGTTTTCCTCTCATTAGAGATTACTCCGTTTAACATTTAATAATCTTTTCTAATATGATATGTCCTCCTCTCATTAGAGATTACTTCGTTTAACATTAGATTATCTCATTTAATATGATATGTCCTTCTCTCATTAGAGATTACTTCGTTTAACATTAGATTATCTCCTTTAATATGATATGTCCGCATCTTATTAGAGATTACCTCGTTTAACATTTAATAATCTCTTCCAATATGATATGTCCTCCTCTCATTAGAGATTACTTCGTTTAACATTAGATCATCTCCTTTAATATGATATGTCCTCATATAATTAGAGATTACTCCGTTTAACATTTGATTATCTCTTCCTATATGATATATCCTCCTCTCATTAGAGATTACTTCGTTTAACATTAGATTATCTCCTTTAATATGATATGTCCTCCTCTCATTAGAGATTACTCCGTTTAACATTATATTATCTCCTTTAATATGATATGTCCTCCTCTCATTAGAGATTACTTCGTTTAACATTAGATTATCTCCTTTTATATGATATGTCCTCATATAATTAGAGATTACTTAGTTTTATTATTAGATTGTCTCTTTTAATATGATATGTCCGCATCTTATTAGATATTACCTCGTTTAACATTTGATTATCTCTTCTGATATGATATGTCCTCCTCTCATTAGAGATTACCTCGTTTAACATTAGATTATCTCGTTTAATATGATATGTCCGCATCTTACTAGAGATTACCTCGTTTAACATTAGATTATCTCCTTTAATATGATATGTCCGCATCTCATTATAAATTACCTCGTTTAACATTAGATTATCTCCTTTAATATGATATATCCGCATCTCATTAGAGATTACCTCGTTTAACATAAGATTATCTCATTTAATATGATATGTCCTCCTCTCATTAGAGATTACTCTGTTTAACATTAGATTATCTCCTTTAATATGATATGTCCGCATCTTATTAGAGATTACCTCGTTTAACATTAGATTATCTCCTTTAATATGATATGTCCGCATCTCATTAGAGATTACCTCGTTTAACATTAGAATATCAGTTATACTTCCAGCTAATATGAGCTGATATGAGATTACCTTGTATAATGTACAAATATCTTGACTATATCAGAAAACAACATGTAATATGAATTTATTAAATGACCTCATGTAAAAAAACACTTGGCAGCATAGCTCCCAAAGAGCTCGCCTGCTCCGCCAATGAAAGGGAATGCATTTCTTTTGCCTTAAAAGTAAAAATGCAAAATGATTTAAAATCTATGCATAAAGCCCATTAAGAGTAATTAATATGCATGTAATAAGCTGAACTCATAATGACCGTCTCCCCCATGTTGTGTGACATTTGCCCAAAATTTTAGGACAAACAAGCTATTCAATTTGGAGTTATGGTGTTTAGCGCAAATTTAATTACAAAGCTCGTTGAAATAATTAATATGCATATAATTAGCTGAACAGAAAATATCCCTCTCCTCTCATAATGTGGAACATTAAAGCAAAATTTTAGGAAAATCAGGCCATTCAATTTGGAGTTATCGTGTTTAATGCAAATTTAATTAAAAAGCTCGTTAAAATAATTAATATGCATATAATTAGCTAAACAGACAATATCCCTCTACTCTCATGTTGTGGAACATCTACCCAAAGTTTTAGAAAAAAACGGGTTATTCAATTTGGAGTTATGGTGTTTAACGCAAATTTACTTAAAAAGCTCATTAAAATAATGTATATGCATATAATTAGCTGAACAGACAATATCTCCTCTCATGTTGTGGAACATTTACCCAAAATTTTAGGAAAATCGGTCTATTCAATTTGGATATATAGTGCTTAATGCAAATCGTCCACCATTGTGTAAAAAACAATATCACCTAATTAGCATAATTAATATTCACAGAATTCAATATAATTTAAATTATGTCTTCCTTTCCGGTCATGCAAACTGTGTATAAAATTTCAGAAAAATTCCCTCAGTACATTTCATTATAGAAGCTTTTACATGGCTGACGCCGACGCCAGGGGTATGACATAAGCTCTCCTTACTACTTACAGGCGAGCTAAAAATCTGAATGGATAAATTTTCTTGACACAAGAGCAAACTTTGACTGTCAAATCAGCCACATGTAATAAATAAACCTCCAGAGTCCAGTATATACTTTGTAATCTTGAAAATAAATACGGCAGTACATTTCTTACTGCTTTTTTTCCAGGAATAAACGCAAAAACTGGGTTTAGGGTATATTTGAGAATTAAAAGTTGCATGTGTTTCGCAGCAATTGTATATTTATTTAGCTAGTAATGCAATATAATGAAAAGTACATTGGCATGAGACTAACAATAAAATAGCACAAACATACGGTTATTGAGGCTAGCTGTGGAATTTGAAGACAATCCCGGGCGCTGCAGCATCATGATTCTCAGTTGGATATATGGCGAAGGTTTAAAGACCTACATGTATGAGACTACAGACTTTGTTGGAATTTTAAAGGCCAGCTAAGCAAAACAAATTTATCATAATACATACAGAAAATTACACAATAACAATACAGCTAGTACTAATAAACAGCAGGTATTTTTTAATGAATAAAAGCGTTCTGTAATATTTATATATACACATGGCAAAACATATGCATGTATATGACCAAGTGTCATATACATTACAGGTACTGGAATAGTATTAGAATATTACAAAACGGGTACTCAGTTACGAAAATCAGTACCCGTTTCAGAACTACTTCAAGCTAACCATTCTAAAAGACCACTAGAATGAGTAAAATTTTGATAACACATACTGTTCGGTGGGGGGAAGCTACACAGTTCAACATAATGCTCCTCTTTCAGGGCAGTTTCTAGGATGTGACCAAGAATAAAAGAACATGTTCTCCAAAACGCCTACAACAGATAATAACATATACTTTATACATTTTGTCTCTGTGATTAAATTCAAATTTCCATTACAAAAAAATTTAATACATATAATGCAGTGTATTATATTAATCAATTGTAAATTAAAATCATTGCTTGAAATTAAACATTGCACATAATAAATATTCCAAACGATTACAACTTGGTAAAAACTACAATTTATTTATAGTAGGGTCCGTTAATCTTTGCTACAGTACACCAGATTGCATTGTGCTGGTCATTTTTTAAATAGTATTACACTCATTTCATGACTCATGTATAGTCAAAGAGAAGGAAACCCTTTCACAAAAAAAACAGGGGCCAATTGCTCGAAAGACAATTTGCTGCTAACATAAGATTTTATTGCTTATACCAATAAGAGATAGACCTTCAACATGGAGTGATGTCATTGAATAGTGGATTAAATTTAACAGCATTTCGAGCAACCAGGCTAAGGAGATAAACAATGGACTGGTGTGCATCCCTTACTCTTTAGTATACCTATAGCGGTTTGCTTGGATTGGTTGATTGGTGTTTTAAGCAGTGCTTCACTATGATGGCAGTGTATTCCAATAATAATTGACACCAGCACAACCATAAAATGTGATGTATTTTCATAATGTTACATTTGATGAAAATTAAACTTGTGTTTCCCTTACGATATTGGTAACAGAAGGACATGTTTTAATAGATTATAATTAATAAACAAAAAATGGTTGGACATCAGTCACAATTCATTATTTAAGGCCTTCTAAAACATGCATTTATCCTATAACTAATAAAAAAGATAAATAAAAGTATGACCTTTTTTGGGGGGGGGTAATGGAAGGGTACTACACCAAAATATTTAAAGTCACTGAATTGTAATAAAGCATGATTTTTTTTTTGTTTAAATTGTTTTAATTGATATATACTTTCATATGGCCTCGATTAGAATTAAAAAGTCATATACTTTCAGCAGAATTCTTCAAAAAGTATTTATCAGATTTTTGGTTTATAGCTGCATTATAACTTTATTGACATTTATGGGTACCAAAATGTATCAAAATCATTATTCTGAGTATAAATCATAAAAATATAGACTGTTCGCTTTCATTTGACGACTTATTTCTTTTTGTGACATGCATTTCAATGTTTATGTCCAGTTTGGCGTGGATTTCCCTCCAGCATTTTTCTAACGCTATGGTTTAATACGATTGTTCTAAACAATATGCCCACAATATTCAGTTTTGTTGGTTTGTCATATTGAGGCTTAACGTCATCCTTAAGGGTATTTATGTAATCAGATTTTCTATTTTTTGCTCTGCTTTACTTCATTACTGTGGAAAACCGAGAGGTCCCTGGTGATATCCCAAGGAAGGATGAGTAGCTCAACATGTCAACCATACTTCCATGAACGCAGGCCCTCACAATATTCCGACCGAATACATGTGTGGCATGCAATGATTATACATACTGTGTTAGCTGCTTTGGGATCTTCGTCTTTAAAATGCAAGAAGCTCAGTTCACAGTCTTCCTCAAGAGGCCGATGCAAATCCCAGGGTTGATTGTTAACAAGGGCTAGAGCTGAGCGACTCATCAACAGCTCCTGTATATCTACAACAACATATAAAGCTTTATTTATGAAGATTGTTAATTCAATAACATATTCTTGATTGATTTTGTATTTATGCAAGGACAATTATATATTATTGTATTACATGTTTATAGAAAATAACAGGTATTTTTGTATGATAAAACATCGTATTCGTATTAGTAAAACAGTGAAAGCAAAACACTGAATTTAAAATTTCCCTGTTCAGACTATGTCAGTTTTTCACACTTTGTTTAAGTACCTTAGGACTTTTAATTTTTACGTAAAATTCCACTTGTAAATATGAACCATCTTAAGCATGTGAAATGTATATAGTGCTGAAAGTCTCCTTTGCTCTTAATAAATATGTAACTCTACACTTTTAATCCATAGCATATGTGAATAGGGTGAAAATACTTTGTCTATGATAAGAATACAGTGTAAAATGCCTGTACTCACGCATAGCACATGTAAATGGTGTGGACAGTCCTTTGTTCATGATAAGCGTACAGTCTTCGGGGGGTCCTTTGTGCTCAACTTTGATCTTCTCCACTCGTTTTATTAAAGCCAGTTGCCTCTTCTTCTCTTCCGTAAAAATCTCAAGTCGCTTTCTTCGGCATTCCGAGTTGGTCTTTTTGGTTAACACTTTTCCATGGTTAGAAAAACCTGCAATGATAAAGAGATGTCATAGAACTCTGTCTATTCAGGAAGCAATACAGACAACACAAAAATATAGGCTTCCTGTTTCCCAAGTTTATCAGACCAGACAGGAGGGTTCAGCACAGAAGTACATGTTAACAATAGCGTGAAGTGTTAGTGACATGGTGCTCAGACATGTTGTTTTAAGTTGACCTTTCAACAGAACAGAGCAAAGTAAAGGATTGTCACAAAATTACAATTTTTGTGGGTTTTTTTTCACCCTCCATCACATGGATTATTGTTATATAGCTTTTTAATGCAGCTTGGCTTGAGGACAAACAGGGTCATTATCATACTTCAGTTTTAGTGTCACTCTCTATTTAGGGCTTACTTCATATGCAAATATACAAACCACTGGATTAGTATGTGCAGTTGATGCCTATTATTTCATTACTTCAAATAGTGCCACATAGTAAATATGCAGAATTTAAAAAAAAAATGGAAATCTACACTGTACATATTGTGCATAGCTACATGTACCAGTAAAGGTTCATAGCAACTATCTCTGACTTACAGTTGTCTTGATGTACATTAAGCTACAGATTCTTGGTGTGCCTACCATTTATCATTCTATTGATATTTTCTAAGCAACAAACTTTATTTTAAATCTTAGCCTCATCAGAATAACCCTATACTACATGTACATGCAAATTATACTTTACTCTTTTAATACATGAACTCAGTTCAGGAAAAATATTTTTTCTTTATCATGGCTACAATTTCTCTCTATGCCTACCACATCTTTTAAGACAAGTTAACAAATATTGTTAAACAAATTAACACTTCTTCATCACCATGTTGTCTATGTAAGCTTATACAATGTAGCAAAGGTAACGGTCAAAAGCGTTTTTTTGAATTTGATTGATTGGTGTTTTACGCAGTGCTTAAGGGTATTTAACTTATATTCAGAGGTGTATTCCAATAATAATTCATCCTAGCACAACTATAAAATGCAGCAAGTTTTAATATTGTTGGAAGTTTTTTTTTTTTTCCTCCAGTGCTAAGTGAAAACAGATTGCTACTCTTCAAAAAAACTGCCAGTAGCCACAGGGCTTTAGAATTTGAAATGATTTTCTTACAACCAAAAGATCCAGGACTGTTTGATCATAAACCTTTCAATAGATAAGCAAACATGTAGCTATATATTATGTTGCTAGGAGGCCTTCATATCTTTCAATGGAAGGAAATTTACTTCTTAAAGCGTTTTCCTTACTTAGAAGTACTGAATTGTTTGTAGATTTACCTTACCGTAACCAGCTTGATCTTTTTGCATGACTACAAAACTTTGAAGTAAGATTGTTTGTTTGTTGGATGGAATTTAACATCATACTCAAGGCTATTTCATTCAGATGTTGACGAATTGTCCCCTTAATACTGTTCCTAGTAGTTATGGGGGAAAACAGGGAGGAAAGCGCCTAGTTATGGTGGAAAACTGGGAGGAAACCCGATAAAACCACTCATGATTGCTGGAGCCACATTGTGTGACACTTATCATAGGGACTTTATCCCATTAACACTAAATCAAAGCAGGATAAGTAAGTGCACTCGAATCGACTCGATACCATTAAGCCACCAAGATTGTTTGATTGTTTGATTGGGGTTTAACGTCGTACACAAGGGTATTTCACTTATATGACGACGGATTGTCCACTTCACACTGTTCATTGCCTTATTACAGGAAAACCGAGAGAACCCTCGTATAGTGTAGTCATGACCTTTACGTTCAACGTAAGCTAAGATCGGTTTGTGAATCGAGCCCCAGGTTCTTTGATCCAAAAACAAGTGCAACATGACTTTCGAAAGTACAGATCTGGTTGATACCAGATTTTATCAGAGAAAAATTGTGGGAGAGTCTGTATCCCTAATAACATGACTGTGAGTACTTCCCCTCAGTCATGAAGTTTTGTCATCCCGCACACTTACTGCGTAAGCGGGGCGCCACGGTCCATACCTGGTATTAGCTCTGCTCTGTTGTAGTAAGAGATTTTGTGTGCACCAGATTCCCATGAGTGTTAAACGGCGAGGCAGATTCTGACCTTGTGACTTTACCGTATGCCTGATGTTGTGAACGAACAAAGGCACATGGGAATTAGGTAGCAACATGGCAGGAGCTGGTTGATAGATAAAGTTTTGGACTTTATACAGGCGAAACAATTTATGAATGCAGGTTTGGAGCTTTCAAATGAATGCTTAAGGCCCTAGGTCGTGGTATAGGCCTATCAGTATTGCAAACGCTATATAATGACGGTATCTGGATCTACCCGGTAGGGCCTAGCCTAAAGGAACATTGCTTTGTTAAGACGCCGATTTGCGATAGGCCTATGCTATGGCGATAGGCCTATGCTATGGCGGTATGAGTTTTTTGTCCTGTTGATCAGATATTAATTCAGTGTCACAACTACTCACACTGTCTTTGACAATCCACATGATCGACTAGCCGAGCAACACTCCGATTTGCCCGAATGCTTTTCGAGAACATATCAATATGTGAAACACGAGGGTGACATTCACAACAACTGCGAGAACCGTTGGATTCGTCAACCGGCTAACTGCTGAAACTGCAACCATAACGCTTCTTATATATGTACGAGTGTCAACTTTATTTGATCCTTTTTGTTCAAAATGTTAACGTAACTTACATAAATGTAAACCCATTTATGCGCGAGTAGATCTAAACTTAAACACATTAAATATTTTACACATTCCCTAATATCCCATGTCTCGAAATAACACATCGAGGTTCAGGAAAAAAGATATTAAAACACGAGTTACGTCCCTTTCATCGTCGAGACATGCTTGGTGCCCATAGTTACTAAATGTAAACAGCAGCTTGACGTCGATGCATGTATCAAGAACAGACGAACAAAACAAGGACCATTCTTAAATCAGCTACATGAAAGTTTTCAGGACAATTTGAACACAACACAAGAACAACATGGTAAGGCACTTTTTAGCAACATTTTCTAGTGAGTTTTCCATTTACAGGTGCAGTTGATTTCGAAAGTATGACGGTGTCATCGACCGCCTATCTACATGTATTAAAAATTCCGATGGATCCGCCATTGCTAAATTGGTAGGCCTAATTAGCAAGGTTGTTTTTGTGATCTGCGATTCAGAGTTGGCTTATGACGTTGATTGACGATCCACTTGTAATCTAAATAGACGAATTCAAAATATTTAAACACTGTTTTAAATCGTATTTAGCCGTATAAATAAGACCTACATGCTACATTACATGTAATGTAGGGTATTTAAAAGGCTATGATTTAAGTACGATAGAGATATAGGCCCTAATTTAGGGTGCATGTATCATAGCCGTATTTATACAGACAAGACACTTGTATCTAGCTGGTAACTGTTAAACTCCAATCAAACAAACAAACAAACAAATCAAAATAAACAAAAAAGTCGAACTAAAACAAACGTTAATAAAATAAATATTTTCCTAATCAGATACAAACATCCTTTTTCTGTGAATTAAACTAGCTTTTGTTTTAAACTTGCATTTTTTAAATATTTTTTTTATCAGCCTGGTAGCGCCATTTCGTCACATAGTTCTTCCACATCATCCCGACGGGGCAGAACAAAAAACTATCGAGTGGTGAGTAACACATCTCAAGTAGATGAATCTCTCTTTGGAATTCCCAACCATGTCAAGCAAAGGGAGGGAATGCTGAATGACAGGAAAGATGGGGGAGAAATTAGTATACAGAGGCTGGCTGAAGAAAGAAGCGCAAACAGAAAAAATAAGAACAGGGGTGGAAAGAAAGGAAAGGAAACTGTTGAAGTTATAACCAAGGATCTTATCCGTAAACTGATGTGAGTATAATAATTGACTTTTGTGACTTGTCTCCTTCATGTTGGCATGCTTCAAGAGCACATCAAATTGTGTCATACAGTACATGTAACATTAATACAAACTTTTCTTCTACATTCTGACTTGCATGCTACTGGTTTTCATGAGTTTGCATCAATTAATTATTTAATACTCAAAATAAAAAAGTTTTAATCTGATGTTAACAACTAATCAATTAATCATCTTTTGTCACCTGGGCCTGTTTGTGATATTAATTAATGAATGAGCTGACTTCAAGCACAATGTTGTTACACATGTTTTTTATGAAAGACAGTTCACAAATAAAAAGATGTATTGCAAGGCAGTAAAACCATATAGAAGCTCATTGGGATTACTTTACCACTATACCAACAAGAGTTGCTTTGAGCTCATTCTCACGGTACTATTTGTAATTAAAACTTAGGGGTATTCCCTTTTTTTGCAGCATTTTGCTTCGTCGATAAAAAAACATACAACACTTGACCAATTCAAAACTTCAAAAATGAGGGAAATCTCCTGAAATTGTTTTACAAATAATATCTTGAGAAAGCATCTTTAAGCTGACATAATCAGTCATTCAGGGTGTAATATGTACATTGTTTGGTTCAGAAGATATTTACAATGTACCCTAGTTTCTCTTAAAGTTTTGAAAAGATTCAGAAATACTGTTTACGGTAAAGCTTAATGTTACAAATGCCTTGTTAGTTTGGAACTGTAGATGTTCCTACTGCCTTTTCATTCCAGAAATGATTAGTGGAGGGTTGGGAGGGAGCTTCCTGGTGCTCTCAGAGCTATGGGACAACATGAAATCAATATGTTTGTGATGTCTTTATATTGTGTCCTGTGATTGTCCTGTATTTTTTTAGTTTGTCACTAGTAGTGTTGGGCATAACTTCCTTTAGCCGTGATGTGCCGGGTATGTTGTCATATAAGTGAAATAACCTTAAGTACAGCTTAATACCCCAATCAAACAAACAATAAATGCAAATATGAAAACTATTATTTGTATTGCATCATTTTTTATTTTTGTTGAATTTCCCCCATGGTTGTGTTGTACAGAGTACCTGCAGATGACCCCTCTGGACAGTCAGTAGTTCTGAGCAGGTATGAGTTTGAACGGATTCGAGACGCTGCACGAGTGCTCAGCAAATCTCAGAAAGACACCCTCCAAGAAAACACCAAACAAGCAAAAGAACGAAACATGGTTTGTTGACCATTCAATTTTTGCTTTATTTTCTTTATTTCCATGAATTTTTCAATGAGTTTGTCTTTGCAAAAGAAAAAGAGACTACGGCTGATTTCCTGAAGATGTTTTTGACTTAAGGGTGCATCTGGACATCTTTAGTTTAAAAAGTATTTTTTATTTCTAAATTGAAATAAGGATTGGTGAACAGGCGATGCCTATATAAACACCACTCCTGACTCTTTAACTCTTTACTTTTGAATTCAGACACTTGATATGTGAGGATTAATACATGTATTCTTATAAATCTCAGGAATTAGCCAATAATAAATAAATAACATAAGGCTCAATACCAATTTTGATTTCATGACTATAGATTTCCAATTAAGTTAGAATTTGCTTCGGAATATTAGGTCCAGTACCCTCATTAAATGCATAAATTTAACAAGTTTGTCATTAAGGTCATCAAAATATTTTTGCTTTGTTTTGACTAGGATGCTTGTACTGACAGGAAGAACTTTATGAAGACAATGGATTTAGCCAGACAAAAAAACGAGAAATTAAATGACCTGGAAGAGGAGGCTAAAGAGAAGGCTCAGCATCTTCTCTCGAAAGCAAATGAGATGAGGCAAGAAGAGGAGGATGAAATAAAACATCTCAATGAGGTACACTCAAGAAAAATGTCTTCTTTAGTTCATTTTTTAAATTATGTTCTTAATTCAGAAATTTTATCAATTGCTGAGGTATATTTTCCAAACAGCATCATAACATTCAAAGAAAAAAAAAAAATTTCTGAAAGTGTTTACGTCTGTTTAATCAGAGTAAAATGTATGGAGTGTTTTTCATAATTAGATAACAGAAATGATGTGTACACTTTGGTTGTGTTTCCATCTCTTGTTTCTTGTTGTCATAGTAATATATAGAGGAAATTGGAAAGTGATAATTAAATACAATAAATAGTGCTCGAGTGAGAGTTGAAACAGATAACCCACAAGATGCTTCTCCTTTCAAAATTTTCTCTGACAATTTCAAACCTGGCTTGTTTTGGGGATGGATGTACAAAAACAAACAAAAAGAAATTTAATGTAGAAAAATTTGAAATGCAAAAAAAAACTGTAAAAAAAACAGCAGTACTAATAAAATGCAGTGAAAAGCACTTATATGAGTGAAAGAAATTCAGGTTTTTTTCATCTAAATGCAAATAAAATTTGATGCTATTTTTTTCTATTTTAGTTGATTCTGAATGCTAAGTGTCACGCTATTCGAGATGCTCAGCTGTTAGAAAAGAGACAGATTTACGGTGAGATGGGCAGTGAAGACAAACGTCTGGATGTCATGATGGAAGTTGATCGACAAAACGCCATAAAAATCCAAGAGGAAATCGAGAAAAAGCGGAAGGAGGAGAGGTTACTGGGCGCTGCTAAATTACTAGAACAGATCCAGGAAAACGAACAGGAAAGACTGTTTGAATTGGAACGAAAAGATCAGGAGAACATCCAAATGCAGAAGTATGTGGAGAAAATGATGATTGAGGACCAGGGCAAGCTCGAACAGAAACATCATGAACAGATATCATTAAGGGTAAGATTTTGAAACACAAACTAAAAAGAAAATATTAAACAGGCTGTGATTTGCACAATTTGATCATACAGGCCTGTGCTGTTGGGGAGAACAGCCAGAAAGGGGGCCTACCCATGGTTATGCAAACTTAATTCAGGAGGACTGATTGACAAATGTCATCTGATTATCTATGAAGATTGAAAGCCATTTTGCTTGACTTTTTTCACCAAGGCACATTTATGTACTTGGAAAATGCAAATATTAGACTTAGATGTTTTTGGGTGGCCAGGGCACACTTACATACAAACATGTTTTATGGTAAATGATATCCCCTGATGGAAGTTTAAAAGGGGATGATGTGATTAACGCTAAAAAATTGTCTACAAGGTTACATGAAAGTGTCCCCAGGCAGAACAAATTATTGCTTAATTGAACTCTTGGGTATGGAATTTCTGCATTGCCTTACCTTGTTACTGTACACATACATCTAGCAGAAAAAGTCCAAACACATACATGTTATATTTGTGTATTACAAGACTGACCAGTTCCAATTGCCGTGGTGAAATGAGAAAACATTTGACCCAAAGAACATAGTGTGGATCCCTCACATTCAATAAAAAGTAATTTCACGCTGAAACATATTCAATATTTTGAACTATTAACTTTACAATGTTTTATTGAAAATTCTATTTTAATCAGAGCTTTCGTTTAAAATACACCATGTTTTGATAACATCAAAGGATTTTCAAAATAGATTTTATTCAATTTTGGTAAATACAGTTTTTTACATAAAATGTACTCGTGAGAATGAATTCAATCAGTCTCTGTTGTGGCAAACCATTTATTTAGTTTATATAAATGTATCTATTTTCCAGGATGAATTAAACCAAGCCAACCAAGAGATGTTGAAGCGCAAAGAACTTAAACTTCAGCAGGAAAAGGTGGAAGAATTGAAGGTGGTGGAATATATGAAACAGAAAGCAGTAAGTATGGGGACAGTTGTAACCATTTTCATGAACTTGTTTTACCTAGGCTTGATTGGTTAAGATAATAGAAAGTGCAGTTTAACTTAGTGTCGCTACAAAGAAGTCTGAATGTAACAAGGTTTTCATAAAAAGACGGTTGACAATGAATGTAACTGAGAAACTCTACTTTTAAAAAATGTTGTATGACAAAAAAAATATCTTACGATAAAATTAAGTCACAAAAACAACTAGGAATTTTCATTCAAAGTGTTATAAAACATTTTGAGGAAGTGGTCACTGATATGGATCACTAGCTCAGAAACTTCAATCAAGTTAAAATAGTTTGTAGAAAACTGTTTCATCCACTTGCTTCACTTTGGATTCACCATAAGGAAAAAATACCGGTAATAAAGAAACTCTTTGATAATCTGTTGTTGATTTGACATTTAGAACTCACTTGAGAAAATTTAATTAAACAAAAAATCAGTTTTAATAATGACAGTTTTCTCCAACTTATTTTCTTTCTAATTTTTTTAGGAGAGAGACAGTGCATTTGAGAAAGAACAGGAAAGAATACGGATTGAGAAGGAAAAGGAAGTGGCAAGACTACGAGCTTTACAGGAGCGGGTCCGTGACGAACAAGCCGAAAGAGACGCACTCAGAGCTAAGCGTGCGCAGGAACAGGCAGAAAGAGAATGGCGAAAGAAAGAAGCAACTGAAGCCGAGAAAAAGGCAGAAACTGAAACAATGCTGAAACAGGCGCGATCCAACCAAATGGCCCACAAAGAACACTTCCTGGCTGTTGAGGCCCACAGGGAGAGAGTGGAATTCGAGAGAGTTTTAAAGTAAGTCTTTTTTAACAGACAACGGGCCCATTTCTCAAGTGGATCTTAACTTACATTGAACCTAATTGCCATGCCAACACTATGTCTGCAGCACTTCAGTTGTCATGGTTATTACGTTTTACAAAACAGATTTTTGGGCCAGTGTTCATAAAGCAATCTAAAGTATTTCTTTAAATTTAAAAAAATTCACCAATTTTCAAACATCATTTTATAAAAAGCACCATTTTTCTAAGGCTAAATGCAGACTGTAAATTATTTATTTTAAACAAAGCTTATTATTTCACAAATTACAGTTTTTCCAAGGGCAAATGAAAGGCTGAAATTCGGTTAAACATTCCTTAAGTTTAAGAAATACTTGCTTAGCTTTATGAAACCGGCGTTGGCATGCTGAAACAATGGGATTAGTTGTCAGCTGATGGGTGAATGAAATCATTGGCAACAACATTGTTTGTTGTCAAGGGACAGGGTTTGTAGCAGGCATTCCAATTGGCTGTTTGCGTCTGTAATTGTCCAATAAAATAGTTTCCACATTTTTTATGCCAATTGTGACAAGGGTGAAAAGGTGTAGGATCTTACGCATTTTGATCATTGTCTTTGGAAGATGTAGCAACACTGAAATACTGCTGAATGTATTGTGTGTTAAAAGACATTATTAAATCCAATGCAATGCAATATGACATTCTGAATAAAAATTCGTTGTTAGACATTACATACTGCATAAAAATCCGCTTTGTGTTGACTCTTTGCTCAGAGAATACTGTTAACTGCCAATAAGCACCGTTCATTGGTAGTTTGAAAAAATGCCATGTAGATAAATAACTGATGAATACATGTTTTAACATCAACAAAACTTTCTTTATCTAGGGCTCAAAAGGAATTGATAGAGAAGGAGAAGAGGGAGGAGACAGTTCAAACTCGTAAAAGGTTAAGTCACGCGGAAGAGGTTAGGCGTCAAATCCGTCAGAAAGAACAGGAGAGAATCGCCGATCGCAATCAGTTCTTTGAAGAGGGAGTGAAGCTCGATGAGGAAGCCAGACTGAGAAGACATAAATTAGATGAAGTTAAACAGAAGAAACTCAATGATCTCAGGTAAAAAAAAAACTTTGGTAATTTTTATTCATTCTTTCTTGAAATAAGTTAGATATAGTGCTATGTTAAGTGTATGTTTGGTATTTAGCTCTGTACAGATTTATTTTTCTTTGACGGTTTTGGCTTTGGTGATATTTTCTTATACAGATGAGATTTCTGTCTGTATCTCGGATATACATACAGAAAATACTGTGACAGTTAAAAAAAATCTTAAACATCATGTACTATAATAGGCTTAACTTTTATGCTATAAACTCAACTTTTTTCAGTTTTGACATCAATATTGGAATGGGTTTTATAAAAAATTATAATTTTTTTTAGTTGTTTTCCTTTTTAATGTCTCCCCTCTCGCATGGTCACATGATTTTCCAGGGGGTGCTGTTGCACTATGATGAAATTGTACTATTATCAGCCTGTTAAGATTATATCAAATCTGTTTCTCCGAAAGCATATCCTAACTAAAGTAACTTACTTCAATGAATTGGTAAATAGTTCATACTAAAGTTTTATTTTGTTTCTTTGTATTGTAGAAATGTTGGCATTCCTGAGAAGTATTTGTCACAAGTTGAGAGGAAAATTAATCAGCATTCCCAATTGGCTGTTTAAAGGTGTATTAAAATTTGGAAATGACAGTCAGTATTATAATCATTGGAAAGAAATTCAAAGCGGACTTCTATAAATTTTAAGTTTCATTATTCTGCAAATCTATGATATAATATAATATATTTATAATGGACTCTTGACGTGCTGTGTGTCACTACTGTTTAAGACTTAACTATTCACGTCAATAATGTGTACATACAATTTTAGATCTGCACAAAATAATAAAAAGGATGCAAGTGAATTGTAGTAGCTTTGAAAATTTAAAATATTATCATAAAACTGTTTGATATCTTTTTATTATATTTCATGTATCAAAGACAATAATGAAAATGATTATATGACTTGAGCATATTCTATTTTTGATCACTCATTGGCTTCAATAGTCCTAGAGTCTCAAGTGATATCTGACTAGAGGTCCTTTAAATAGTAATATTGACCTCAACCAATCAGTGAGTTTATGTTTATCACTGTAATAAAGTTTGGTTGTTAGTTTGATTGGGGTTTAATGTCATACTCAAGGGTATTTCACTTATATGACAACGGATTGTCCACTTCACACAGCCTTATTACGGTGGAAAACTGTGAGGAAACCTTGTAAAAACCACCCCTGCGATTGCCGGAGCCACAACATGTGACTCGCTCATATCCCTGATGGTTGACAGGCAGACTCGATCCGGTGAAGGGTAAATCGAAGCAGGTTCAGTTTAGGAAGCACACTCGCTACCACTAAGCCATGGCCAGGGGCCCAGATATATGACTTGAAGTCCTTTAAATAGTGATACAGACCTGAATCAATCGGCAAATTTATGTATGGTGTAAGTATTGTATGGTTAATGTTTCACAAAATGCTGTAGGACAAATAATATCATATGATAATAATTCCTCATGTTAAAGTATCGGTAATGGGCATAAAAATATCGTACAAGAATTTTATGTCTCACAACATTTTGTGAAAGTGGTTCCTGGTTCATGTTTCACAAAGCAATCTCTATTAAACTATAACATAAATTCATGTCCCATGATGACCAGTACTGAACACATAGTGTTGCCATGGCAGTTTTTATTCATCATAAGCCAGGATTGTTTTGTGAAATGCTCCCTTGGCCTTTAGGTTCGGTCTACATGGAGTTGTTCCAAAACAGAACATTGCATGGTTTCTCTAGAAGTTGTGCAACAGAAGTACTGTTGCATGTTGGGCCATGGGAGACGACCTTTATCCTACAGCTCATCTAAGCCTTTCCTTCACATGGAAGTCTCCAGTTAAGCTGCACCTACCTGGTCAGGGGAAAGTGTATATAGAGGGTTACAATGAAACTTTCTCCTCAACTGTATTTCGCTGTATGACATATGACTTATATGGCGACAGATTATCCAATTCACACTGTTCCTTGCCTAATTATGGCAGAAAACTGGTAAAACAAGAGATCCATGAATGGATCTTGACGCCCACACTGTTAAGATAGTTTGAAGAGAAGAGTCTAAGAGGGGAC
>JARFOD010074598.1:0-21122 GCA_031763545.1 Mopalia muscosa
CATTTGTGTCGCCTTCCATCGTCCCCTTCCCAACTCCCCCCCCCCCCCCCCCTCCGCAACCATCCCTTCTCCTGGCTTCTATATACACGCCATCACCTCTTGCCCCGCCTTCCATCCTCTCCACCCATAACACCCCATCCCTTCCCCTACTTTAAGGTCCTCCCCACTTCTTCCCGGCTTCCATCTACAGGCGATCTCCCTTTTCTATCCACGTTGAGAAGCTCAGTTTTTCGTGTTTTCGTTTTATTTGATAAATGTTCTGTAGGACTCGGCATCCAATAGACTTCAGATATTTTACAAACCAAAATCTACACTATATTTGACAATAATGATGTTTATTTCTTATTTATATTAATTGACGTCAAAGTTCTCAAGCAGTGACACAAAACGATATTTGTCGCACAGCCAAGAAAAGTATCCTGTTCGCTGTGTTCGGAACTGCTCATCGAATGCTGGCTAAAGACACTATGGTGATATTTGAAATATACTGTCCTCCGTCAGTTCGCTTTTGCAGTAAATATTGTCACACCTGGACACAGGGCCATCAGTTATCGAAACTTGCTAACATTTCTTGCAAAGTCATCTATTGTCGCTCGCTCCAGCCAATGTGCCAGTACACTGTAACATTAACATTAACAGTCAAACAAAGAAAAAATTCGTGTGTTTAATGTTTACATGGTTTAGATTCAGGATGTGTGGTATCAAACTTGTCAGACAGCACAAGTAACATCGTATTTGGCGAGACAACTGTGAATGGAGAACACCATATATTCACCACCAGTGGATCGCTTAGATTTGGCAGCCAATTTGGAGAGGTATAGTAAAACCATTGATGATATTGAAAGCATTTATATTCACTATTAAAATATAAATCGGAGTTTATCTAAGAGAGGAATGAGGACATTGCAGGGAAACACAAACGTTCGCCAGGGTTCAATATTTTCGTTATTTTGGGATAACACTATCTTAGTTTGAACAAATTCTTGTTCAGAAAATGTTTCAGGTTGAAACCCGTCCAGGAATCGAACCCATGACTCCCAGGGTTAGGCACCGAATCGCTGGGGTTCAATATGATTAGAATTAAATTAAAACCTGTACCTAATATAAGGCGAGGTATTTGAAATATTCGTTTTTAAAGGTGCAAGACCATGTTTTCGATCAAGGCTGCCTTGGTACTGTTACTGTTTCGAAAGGCAGTACGAACACGCATGTTGTTTGCTTATTAGGATCCTTAGTCTATAGTGTAGATTCTCATCTGAGACAGCACATAGCAATAAATAGCTACGGGTGCCAATATAGTGGTTAATCAATTATCAGTATCTGCCATGGTTATTAGGTGTTGGCACGGATTATTTTTCGAACGGTTCTAACTGTTTGGACAACTCCTTTCTTCGCCAGTTCAGTGCAATGTGAGCCACGTGTTTTGGTAAGATAATGGGGAAAAGTTGAGTAGGGGGAAAGAGGAAAGTAATACATTTTTATCTTTGCTGTCGGAAAAAAATGTACCATCCATGCGCTGATATTTAATGAAATCATTTTTGCTATGTGACATCATGCCCGATTATCATTGTAAAGTTCGCCGATTCTCTAAAACCTATCTAATTCTAATATCTCAGACCAGGGATCGATTGCTAAAACATTGAACTTGAATTCTAATAACCACACCAGTCTTTATTTAGTTTAAGTTTAATATATAAATATTACTAACTTACATAATTATGAATAATGCCCAATATTAAATATTTAGAATTGAAATCTGATAGTTGGAAGGGTTTTAAATATTTTGCTTTGTGGAATCTGGTCCTGCTGCCTTTATGTCTGGATAAGGTTCTTCGGCTTTTTAATGTATAAAATGAAATTTGAAGAGATATTTTGTGCACTATAATAGGGTGTCTGCAACAACTTCCTGGGATTGAGCAAAAAACGTCCTTCGATCTACACCTTTGCAGCACAAAGTCTTCACAAATAACAAAATGGACACTACTTCAGCCTTAATATGATCTATAATATTATTTAAACGGACCTGAAAATTAAAGAACAATAAGCGACAATGTGCTTGGTTCTGATTCATTTTAGATTTCTCAATTAGGAAAGTGCCATCAGTGCTATTATTACAATCTTGATCTCGTCAGATATAATTTCTCCCAACCGTATTGTCAACAAGTATTAATACATGCAAGCATTAATACTACTGAACCTCATTCAAAACACTGCTAGTGGATGGGAATCCCGTTCAGGCAAGAGGTATAAATGGTAATTTGACTAAATGCTTTTTAATTATTTTAGGGATATTTTCAAGACCAAATATATAACAAACCTTCAAATTCCAATCCAATACCAAATAAGCTATAGAATAGAACTTTGCCAAGCTATCTAACTGATTTCAGAAATACAAGGGGAAAACCCAGATACGTGGTATCAATGTTGATCACTGGCAGAGCTGTGTGTATTGGAAAGGGTACAATGCCTACTTCACCGTGGATTACTACTTCACAGGTGAGATACTCCCAACTATGATACACGTGACCATATTGAAACCACCGAGTGATAACTTTGCAACAAACCTGCCACATTACTTTAACTCCAGGATGTCATATGGTGGAGATCTACTAAAAAGAACAAATGATGTATGTTATGTCATCATGTATAAATTGATGTGGTAATTATCTCCTCTTTTAGTCAATTTACACCTGATGACAATACAGGCGCATGCCTCAGCACTTTGTGTTCTATAACAAAAAAGAATTGGTTATCCAGATAGTATACAATTATGTAACCCTACTTCTAAATGTAGTTTAAAAGTGATGGTACTAATAACTCTAACACTAGGAGGCGCGAATATATATTCAAAAACAGTTTGTAACGATGAATCTGGGAAATGACGCAGACCTATGTAACGGATTGGGGTAACGTCATGTCACGTCGGAAATAGAGTTGATTCATATTTTCAAAATAACTGGTAAGTGGTGGTTTAAACTATGGCTAGGGACACTGTTGACAGTCAATACCACAAGCGGCACGGTTATGCTGAGTGTTGTAGAATAAAGTTAAACTGTGAATGTCAATTAGTCAGCTTTACCGAAACTTTTGTGAGCTGTAAGATTTTCAGACCACACCAAAATCGATATTTTATCTAAACTCAACATTGATATAAATTGTATATAAGTTCAAGTTTGCTTTATCTTTATACAGAGACCAATTGGACTTCAGGGATCGCGATGCCACAAACCCCGGTTAGAGCTTGGGTCCAGGGATCAAGTACAAATCCAGTGAAAACTTTTAACCATTATTACGACTTCTTCGCTTTTCGGCCCGCGGTTGAAGATCAAACTGTGTTCCAGGTATGAATGGATGAATTCTTTGTAACACAAAGAACATTAAACACTAAGAGTAAAATATTTATTGATAAAACATAACACCTTCAGCATACAGGGGCATGTTAGAAAAAGTTGATAACACCGTGCTAGTATCGGATACAGGTTACCGATCTAAATATGTCCCAAACATGGAAGTGCACCACAGAATAACATGAAACGTAACATGTAAATACAGTGTTATAAGTCTAGGAAAGCAAAAATAATATTATTGAGACAGTGGGGACTGCCTGAGTCCAGATTGTAAACATTTCTAGGAAGATAAGATTGGTACCATGCATAAGCAATAAAATAAAACAAATCGAATAAGCTTAAATTTGAATGAAAACCATAGTGTATATAAATGTTGTTTCGCAACTATTTGGTTGATTTAAAAGTTGTATTCCCAAGTTACGCCCATTTTTGGGGTAAGAAATAGTAAGTTACAGAAGAATGGCAATAGCAAATTGTGCTCTACAAATAGAATATATCTAGCGAATGAACACCGTCCCGGTGTTTAAATCATCTGGCAGGGAACACCAGCAGTAGCCACAAATATTGCCGCGCCTGTTATATAACTGGGTCCTGAATAACATGAGGTATTCTAGCCACTTAGAATGGCATTTAAATAGTGCGGCGTCCTTTCGGATTACTATTCAATCGTTAGCCCTCGCCAAGCATCTCTAACTATCATATGTCGGAACATCCCTCGACAATTTTCGTACTATAAATAATTCTGGATACATCGTTGTCATACACGTAACTGGTATGGACGTTGCACATTTTAATGGACTTATGGCAGTATTTAGCTAGTACAGTTTAATGTTTTCGTTAAATGTGTAACAAATCACGCGGGATTCATCAATAACCATTTAACTTTTTCAACGTATTAAAAGCATATTTGATGTCCAGTCTTTTGGGATTATTTTCATTTTGGCTTCAATTTCAATGATAACGGCGAAGACAAAATAGTTTTAATCTTTGATTTTTTTTAATTTTCAAAGCTTTATGACAACGTTTATTTTTTAAAAAGAACTGTATCATAAAAAATCAATGACGGTTTTTTGCAAAAGTAAACTTTAAAAGTACTATAAAAGATTAAACAGGCTAAAAATGTCTTTACCGTTATTTGTAGATTTTTTCTGAAGATGGCCCGGCTATATTATTCTAAAATGTACGCATAATGTTTTTGGTTACACAATTATATTTTTTGACATATTGACTCTCTTATCGACTATATAACCTTACTGGTCACTGTCATTCCTTGTTGTTTCATCATTGGATGTTTTTGGTTCTTAAACAGACATCTCAAGGAATGGTTTGTCCTGGACGAGTCGTCACGCAGCCAATTCCCAAACTAGGTGGCCAGTTTTACTACAGACAGGAGATCATTAATTCGTTAATATCAGCCGTCCAACAGGCAGATGTAGGTATATCATTGTACGTTGTAGCTCATTTAAAGATCAACCCTTCCGTGTTCTTTGGTACCTAGATTATTAAAATATATAAATAAATAAACAGCCATCGCAGAGCCTGTATCATTTTCTCTATCCAAGAGTTTTATTCCATAGAGTCACTGTACATTGCACCCCTTGGTGGACTGATCCTCAATCTCCAGAAATACAGGAATAAAGCGTTCAAGGTTCGGGTAAACTCCGATCGAAACACTGTTAATGACAATCGCTGCAAATGTACCCTTGTCGAGTCATATGGTGACAGGCCTTGTGATAGGATGCAAACAACTTCCCTGGCAGTTGTATCCGCCACGTGTTGCAATGTAGGGTATTTCGGAATAAAACTGAATCATCCAACCAATCTATCAATCTATCAATCAGTCAATTGATTTCGCTCATAATGGAATTGTAGGCACTGATCGCATCGCCGTCTAAGTAATTAGTTGAATAAGATCTTGTCATCTGACCTGAATGGAGGTTACTGTATACAAAGGTTATTCTTATGAGGTTTCGAACTTAAACTATTATTTTCTTTAAAAAGTTAAAACTTCAAACCCAAAACTAGCAATTTTAAATTAAAGGCGGATTGTCAACCCAGGCCACAAAACGAGGACGTCAAGATGCGAAGGGATGTAATTCGGTTGTCTTGACCTTATACCTCCCACCTTGCTTGTAACGTTTGTATTTTAATGATCATATTATGTTATTTATTAGGTATGGTTCGACTCGAGTTATAAGCTGGTTCGCTATGATTACCGCTATTTATCAGCTTTTGCACCGTTCTTCGACACGAACCCAATGACGGAAATACACGATTACAATTCAGGTAATCACAGTACTTTGTTAGGTTTCTTTAATTAATATCGTCACAATTGTGACGTGAAGTTACACAAGAATAGTAAGCAGTTTAAAGTAAGACTTAGGGCCATAACACTGTTGGTGTTAGATTGACACCGATTCCAAATGTGTCAAAATGGAATGAATCTGGAAAGCCCATACAAAGCTTCAATTACGAAATATTGTACTAATGAAAGAAAACAAAAAAATTGTATCCTATATTTATTCGGAATTATTTTATCTTATGAAGGGAATTGGAGCAAACTGATTTTGAACGCTTACTTAATTTGGTTTGAAGAGTATTTATCCCCCCCCCCCTCACACACACCCCCGAAAAAAAAAGGAAACTGTATTGTTGAAGAGTATGCAGTCCTGCCTACCCGAAGTATTTTGGAGTATTTTGTACGCAAAATTTATGTTAAAAACACCAAAATGTAATTGAAACACCAAATTTTAAATTCAATGCCATGCTTTATCACAAAAATACTCTTAATGGTAAGATAATACTCATAAAAGTATATATCTCTTTCTTACACATACATTTCTTCTAGGGTAACCAGGACATTTTATGTAAAACCCTCTCAACCCTTTTACTTTAAAAAAAATGCGTTTAACAATTATGATTATTTCAATTATAGGAGTGGCTTATGTTATTGATCGTATATTGGGAAATTGTACAATAACAACCATAGAAAACAGCACATTCGACGAGACTATGAATTATACATCAACACCAAATAATGCTCAGTTTTACGACCAAATGAAGACCTCATTGGGACTTTTCTTCCTCGATGATACATACTCATACGAGGGTCAGGTACTAATCTTTTACTTGTTTACTTTTTGTTCTATATAATTTATAAGACACTAATTTCAATTATTTTAATAACTTTTTTTATTATCTATCTATACCAGCTTACATTTTTCTCATATTGGAAACAATGTTTTACTCCCATTGTAGATTCGATTTAAGGTAATAATAACATGAACATATTTTTAAAACGCACACTACATATGCTTTCGAACCCCAAATATATATTACAATTTCTCTGTTACAGAGAAAGATTAGTGGAATGGATTGTGACGTGTTCATATCTCACCGTACAGATTATAAGCTTCCGGGATTACCTGCATTAAACTCCACTTTTGAATATTATTTCTTATCAGTAAGTATCTCATGAAAAGCCCGAAAAGTTGATATTTTGATAACATTAGCGTTGTGCCCCTTGTCGAGCTCTTCTGAGCTTAGACGGCCGTGAGCAGTCGCAAATTATCGGCACATCGGTATGCTGAACAGTCTCGCACCAGTCTTACAACAGACCTCGTGTGCCTAACAACAGAGCACAGAAAAAATAAATAAACGCGGCTGTCATATAGCTAGTGTTATGATCTGTTATTTTGAAAATACGTCTCAGATTAAATTGAACGAAAAATCTTTTTATTTCCTAGTATAAGATTTTATTTTATCAATTTTTTGTTAAACGAAAAAACAAAACAAAACAAAAAAAAAACAAAAAAACAAAAAAAAAACAGGCTTTCATAAACTTGCTGAATATTTGTGAGCTTCAACAAATAGATCTGATATCCATTTATGTATGATTAAATATATAGGCGTTGGTTTGATTTTATATTTGGAATATTGTCCCATATTAAAACAAAAATGAGCTCTGATTCCCAGACCTTTTTCATTTTATCCCCTATTATATCTTTCATTTCTTAAAAGAATATCTCCCTACCGATTTAGATTTGTTCCTGGAGAGATCGAACATTTTGCAACTATTTAACATATATTTTGAACTGGTCAAAGCTCTTGATGAGGGTAAAATAGAGTACTAGTATTTTTTTTCTGTTTTTTTTGCATTTTAAAACGTTTCACTGGGTATGGCACAGAGGCCTTGTATATAAAGTTTAATTATGGGAGTAGAATGGGACATACTCATTGGTTTAAAAGCTACATCCATAGTCTACCGCAGAGATGGTCCTCTATGGCTCAAAATCAGATCACTGGCAGCTCACGGTTTCAAATCTTCATTCATCTGAATCTGCCTGTTTGTGGATGATGGATGCCTTCATATTACATCAGATAAACTTAATAGCCCAGAAGTTTTGTACATCCTTACAGAGTGATCTGCCAGCTGTTCTGGCATAGGCAGAATAATGGCATGTTTGTTTCGATTCCACGAAAACGAAATCTCTGCTATGCTTATGGCCTCGTAAGGTATCCAACTAAATGTTAACCGAATGGACAACAACATAAATTTTTGTGATACCAATGGACATTCAGAACATTTCTTCAACTCTTTTGGAAACTGGAAGAAGCATATAAAACCTGTGATATCTAAAACCCATGCGACGGTCGTATATCGCCGAGAAACTCGAATGTTTCAGACAGAATATGACCCATAACAAACAGAAGTATGAATGTTTCAAACCAGTCCTGTGAATCGATAGGGCAAATCCATATTTCTGGGAAAATCTATATTTCCTAATTTATTGTTTATTTTTCTCGAATGTATGTGTCACACACTTTTAATGCAAATACGAAGAAAAAAAAACAACAGTTAATTTGCCAATAACGTATTTGATTAAGTGTCAAACACCTATAAGTTAGGCGACCGCAAACCAAAATCACGACAGGTGCAATGATTATTGATTTATAATGAGATATGGTTGTTTAATTCTGGGACCGATGAAAATTATACCTCAGCTGCTCACAGGAAATACTATAATAGCATTGTTTTTTTTTACTCTGAACCCCGAGACTTTCCAACCTACTTGTTTCTTTCTTAAATATTATAAGGATCAAATAAAGATATAACCATTTATCTAACATATACACTCGGTACATTTAATTACAACTAACCACACAAAATTTGTCAATGATGCTTTGTGTTGTTGGCAGACTGACTGGACTGAGGTGGCCAACCCTGGAGTCTCTACGGATACAGCTGTCCCCGTTCATCTTGAAATCAATGTACCCAGTGTAAGTATTAAAAACCAAAGTATAAATTACTTTCAAGTGTAAGTCTGAAAAAGAATGCGCCTATTCATTTTAAGCTGTCAATATTTAACAGACGTATCTGAAGTATAAGTAGTATACATAATGTGCAAATGTGTGAGTATTAATTATTAAACAGAATATATCTAAAGTGTGAGTATTAATTATTAAGCAGAATATATCTAAAGTGTGAGTATTAATTATTAAGCAGAATATATCTAAAGTGTGAGTATTAATTATTAAATAGAATATATCTAAAGTGTGAGTATTAATTATTAAATAGAATATATCTAAAGTGAGTTTTAATTTATAAACAGAATATATGTAAAGTTTTAATATTAATTATTAAACAGACTAGATGTAAAGTGTGAGTATTAATTATTAAGCAGAATATATCTAAAGTGTGAGTTTCAATTATTAAACAGAATATATGTAAAGTGTGAGTATTTGTCATCAAAGTGTTAGTTTATTACATACTATCTCTGAAGTGTAATATTAAACAGAATTTATCTAAAGTGTAAGAATTAAACAGAATATACCTAAAGTGTAAATGTTTAACAGTCAATGTACTCTAAAGTGTACATTCATCAGATTTTACCAACGCAATCTAAACTATAAGTGTTTAACACAATGTGTCTCCAATGTTCTTTAAGTACAAATATTTAACAATCCGTGTCTCAATGAAATATAAAAATTAAGTATTAAACAGATGGTATATAAAATGTAAGGATTCATATAATGTACTTATGTACAGTAAAGTGTTAGTTTTTATAACCTAACTTCATAGAAAAATTAATAGACAAAAGTCATCATCCTATTATATGTATGCATTATACAGAGAGTCTCTAAAATTTAGTGTAATAATTAAATATAATGCATTATAAAGTGTTAGGTTTTCGAAAAATATAACTGTAAATTATATTAAATAAGAAGACTTGGAATTAAAGTGTCTAGAACAAATTACCCCACTTATTAAAAAACGCAAAATTATTTGCATTTTAATTAAATTTAAATTGAAAATCGAAATACGCGAAAAAGTATAACTTCTTCATCCCTTTGCAGTCCTCAATAATTCAAGGTAGCAATCTTAAAGTTAAATAAAACTCAGCAAGACCTATGACAAGCCCTGAATCTTTAACATACCGGCCAGCGACCTGATGTCCAGGAAATATGCAATCTGCAGTTATTCAGGACTATAGTCCCCCAATGAATAGTAGAGTGTACATGTACAAACATTCTGGGAAAAGTTTAAGTCCTCGGGGGTTTTAATTACACTGATTATTTTCATAATAAATTATCCAATCACTGCTAAAATAAAATAATATGAGCGTTAATATAATCCATAATGTAGGTTTTTAACAATATGTTTTAATGCACTCTGAAATGTAAGTATTTAACATAGTGTACCAATGTGCTTTAAACTGTTAATATTTAATAAAGTGTTTCAATGTACTCTAAAGTATTTAGGAAAGGGTGCCAATGTGTATAAAGTGTTATATTTAACTAATTGTGTCAATCTATTCTGAAGTTTAAGTACTCAAGAAATTGTGTCAATGGCTTCTCCTCCCGACACACTCACACACGACGACCCGTCCCCATCAATCCACCCGAGTAACACTGTATGTCTTTTCTCGGCCGATGGTTCTCCGCACGCAGACATATTCAAGTATGAGATGAGACATACACATCACCTACATGTATGTCATGTTCTTGTAGAAATCACAAGATGCATGGATTTAAAAAAACAAGCCATACAGTTAGGTCAATAAGTCTCTTGCACATGTCGTGACAATATCGTTTAATGGATCCACATCAGCCGTACTAAATGTTAGGACTTTTTCTCCACAGATAGAACTCACCATATATTACAACTTCTACGGATTTGACGAAGAGCATCCAAGTTTAGACAACTTTGATATATCTCCCTGTTACGATTCCGATTCAACGATTGACTTTCAGTTAAATTTCAAAGGTATTTGACAAGAGTTAAAGACAAAATCTTCGTATAGTCTTATACATATAGACATGTTTAAGGTTCCCAATCTTTCGTCAGTTTAGTGAGTTTAACCAGACACATTTGTACAGTAAAATGTTGATGTTGCAACTACGAGTTTAAATTAAAAAATGCATATGAATATCAATATTATCAACGTTCATGCCAATAATATTGTTTACAAAGGAGCAAAGATTGTCAGAACTTTGTGGCATAGTAATGTCGAATTCCTGTTAATACCAGAGCTATATGTGACAGAAGATATTTAGATTGTTAGCGCTGTGCGTCGTTTTTATTTTTTCTTCTTGCTAAACTTCATAAATTAAGCTCGATCTTTATATCGGAAGGGCTCGAAATGGGTAACGTCAAATGGTTACACACTCGGATAGTGGAGATAAATATACAGCCAGGGTCGATAATACATGTATATTCATGAACTGTGTAACTACTTTAGTTAGCAATAGAACTATTGTCATATTTTAGTTAATGCATCAAATACGAATCCTGATTATATCTATTTTCAGCTCAATATTACCCAATAGTTGACAAGAACAAGAAGTTGTTTGAGTTGAATACACGATTGAAGATGTCTGGTTTGATCAAAGTTTCACCACTTCGTATTCAAAAGTCAACGATAAAATATGATAGTGGCTCTGTGTATTATCTCGCCACTCTTTTAGATTCCCCTCCCCCTAAGGGTAAGTTAAAGCCTTGCTGGATCCCTTGGGCTCAAATTATAACTTGGGCAAAAAGTTATGTATTCAAACTATATGTTGTTGAAATAAATAATTTGAAATTTTAATTATAAACAGTAAACATTTGAGCTTATAATTTAGTTTTCCCTTGATCATATCCAAATGACAAAACTTTCTGGGGCTTTAGTTTTAAGGAGACTCGATGAGGTATTTCTACAAAACTATTCATATTAAAAACTTCAAATTTTTTTCATTGTAAAGAGCACAATGTGATTAGTAAAGAATGCCTTATTTTTAGAAGTTCGTTTTTGATTTTATTTAATGTTTTCTGAAAGTTATACTTTTCATTTTTATAAGACTTTCCACTGTGATCAATATAATCAAAATTTAAAACGATGAGGCACCGTTTACTGGTTCAAGGACTGTTCTATTCAATCAAGTAATCTGTTGACTCTTATCGTTATTGCACTTTGAGAAATAAACCTTGAAAAATGTAGTCTATTTATTATGTTGACATTTTCTCATTTTGCAATATTTTAGGACATAATAATTGAATTTTCACCATATTCACAAATATGTAATCATGAGTATTCAAGCTTTCCAAAAATATATACATATATATGGTCCATATGTATACTCTTCTCCATAATAGACTAAATAAAACTGGTGTTCTGACAATCGACCAAGGTCTTCATTAAGACCTTGAACACGAAAGTTGTGTCTAGTACACACATTTCCAAACGAATCGGACAAATTAAGATAATAATAATTAACTAAATAAATACAAATTTACAAATGCTTTGATTGAGTTTAAATCTGAAAAAATATTTTAATAGTGTTCATAATTTAACAAAAACCCCATGCAAAAGTGATAAGTGTGTAGGGCGTTTTTTGTTTTTGTAACGTGGTAGATGATCAGCCAAATGAATCCAAGCAAAAAAACTGACGAATCTCTGGCAAGTGCTGGCTGGCAGGCTGAAAAAAAAAATCTCCGGCTCTCAGTGATTCTCTCAAGGAAACTTAAAAAAAAGTAAATTAAGTCTTTCTAGCGTAGGGCCTACAGCCTATTATTTTAAGTTCTGTTTCATTTCTCCTTGGTGTTTCAGCACAGTTTCATAGATTCCCACAAACTGTTCTTGAGCATATGAATGACAAGCAGATACCAGGTGAAGGAAACGCTGACAATTGTGCGATGTATTGCCTGAGGGAGACAACCTTTCAATGTCAGAGCTTCGACGTTTGTCCCTCTAAAAATATCTGCTATTTAAGTAAAAGCACGGCCGATGATGGAACTCTTGTGGCGAATGACGGGTGTGACCATTTCTCCAGTGAGTAATTTGACTTTTTATTGAATATAATACCACTTTAGCGCCCAAGTGGTGGTAGAAAATAAATGTGTTTTCTTCAGTACGGTGTGAATTCTGTCATCGCTTTATCGCAACCTCTGGAGCTCTGTTGTTATAGAGGGTTGCGCCCAGTTGTCAAAGGCGTCAGGTTCCATCTTAAAGTCAAACTTTTGTATTTTTCATTCCATTCTATGTATATTGGCACAAATATTTACTGAAGAAAATATACAAGAAATAAAACGTGTCAAGGCAATGTGTATCAATTTCGATTTCGATTTTAACTTAATATCCTTGTTTGTGATTTTTGTATCTCAATACTGTTCCGTTTAACTACAGGAAACGTGGCAAAACCAGTGTTTGTGGAGGTACCATTAGGCGAGTCGTTTGCGGCACTGAAAGATGTAGTTTACAGGAATCTTTTCATGTTTGATATTCCACTAGGAAATGAGCAGGTAGGAACTGCTGCTTATTAGCTGACATATATATTTTAAAAGTAAAATCGTTCACTAAGTTTCATGTGCAGTGTTTAGTAACATGGAACCGATAATCTATATTATTCAATCGACAACATTTATTTGTTTTAATGAAATAATCTCTGTGCTAAAGTGAATCACATACACAAGGGTGTAACGTGTCCGGCACTAGACACCAAGTTAAAAAACTAACTATAACCACAGACATAAAATATATTTTGCAATAAATTAACGCAAAATATATCAATTGATTAAACTTCTCCAGACTCCCCGTTAATGTGGTCTTATTGTCATGAATATGCAACAAGATCATGTATTGCGTTTGCCGGAAGCCAATTTACCGATATATACCCGCTATAGCCACAAGCTACAATACACCTATCGAATGTCATATCGCTTTGGGATACGCAGATTTAGTTTTAGAATAGTATACATTTTCTTCTGAACTCCAAAACGGATGGAAACAGTATGTTCTCTACAAAACCCAATGTTAATCAACTGATTTGAAAGAAAAAATAAAGTCATGAAGGCGATTATATTATGACATCCCATATGATATTGGCAGTGTATTAGAAAACTTCAGATAACAAACAGATTTATCCTATACGTGTACATATGTGATCATTTTGCAACACTGTGTATATTTAATCACTTACACTGTGTTTTTATATCTATCCTTTTTTCTCAGAAAAAAACATATATCGCCAGCTCAGTACGACAGAACATAATCCGGGCGGATTTGGGATCCTATTCACAACTGTCTGGAGGTAAGGCAAACAATTTTTATCTAATATTTGTTGCAAATCTACAATACATCAGAAGATTTCCCTATTGGCAAGTTAGGGCAGAACTGTTCTTCTACCTTGCCCGTAGACAGAGGGCAGCTAAAGTATGGAATATCAGTTGAGGCTATGTAAACATCGATCTACATATAGTACATAGCAAATACGTTAAAGTTGAGCCAATAGATCTCAGCAAAGGGATCAACGCCAAACCAATACTGTATCTATTGACATTTTAATGAATATGTTCTTGTCTAACTTAAAAAGTAACCTAATGTTTGTCACAGTTTTAGTGTGTCTTTGAATACAGGCGGCCATACCAGATAAATAGCCTGATGGACGACACAAGCCACGAATCAATCCTAAAACCAAAAAAGTTCACTTTCAAAAGAACCATCTACACTCTTAAGGAATAGTGGTTATTCGAGGGTTCTTTAGAAACGAGAATGATTATATATGGAACCATTACGGCAAAAACGGTTCTTTGATATAAGAAGAAAAATGGGAAATACTAGGAACAGCTGCTGTGAGCGTTCCATACATGCAGGCCCAATAAAGGTTCCTCCAGAGCCCTGATTTAAAAACCGTAAAGGGTTCCATTACAGCCATATTTTTCTTAAAGTATAAAGTTAACTTTAAACTTGAACATATTTCTCTGGTATACAATTGTGTACATGTATATATTTATTTTTTACTGATAATCGTGTATAATTTTTTCCTTTATACACCAGCCGATTATATGAAACAGTTTATTGCTACTCGGAATAAAGAGCTTCGGGGCAACAACGACAATACCATCACACAAGTATCTGTGGATGACTGCGCTACAGCGTGTGTGGGCGAAGACTCTTTTGTATGCCAATCATTCGAGTACAATGTGGTAAATGGAGACTGTCATATGTCCAAATTACACCCAGCAGAACACAGAGACTATATTATAGCTTCACCTAATGTGGATCTGTACGAAAGTAAGTCTGTTCATTACCTAGAGCTTAGAGATTACTGCTCATATCTATGCCGAGAGTAGACCCCTTATCTCCTTTCAGCGACATTTGAAAGGAGATACAGTAACCTAGGTCTTTATGGATATACGACTTCTGGATTTATGGACCGTTAGCTTGAAAAAGGTCCTAGCATCTACAGAAAAAAACTTAGCTCGTCACTAAATCCAGAAGTTATATAATAGATGATTTTTCGATTTTAATTGATTTACATCCCTGTGCCAGTGTGACTGCTTTTAGAAATATAAAAAAAATAATAGCTTTATTGTTTTATTAACTTAACGTTGCCATTGTAAATTATTTTATGTGAACAATATAAAAAAATGCTTGAAATATGATAAAGACTATCGTTTGATGTCCGATACGATATGTGCAGTACATTCAAAAGTTTCACAAGTTCCACAAAAAATGCTTCTCATTTTAAAAGGGGCTATTTTTTTTTTTACACTAGCCACAACTATGCACGGTGTGTTTTTCCATAACGATGAAAATTTAGCTATAACGCTCAAAATATTATAACATAATTAAACCTTGGCTATATTTTGTTTAGAATACAAACTTGTTTTCACAGGATAGTACAGTATGTGGTCTATATGACAGCGGTATTTGGATCAGAATTTTGTAGAGTTGATTGAATGATTGATTTATTGGTGTTTACACCGTACTAAAGGGTATCGTTTCCATAATGTTGGAAAGTTCAATTTCTTCCGGGGCTAAGTAAAAACAGTTTTGCAACTCTTCAAATAAACTACCCTTAGCCTGAGGATATTTGCTGGAGTTTAAAAGTAGTTACGGTGATTAAGCCCGACTTGTTAATATTGTACCATATGGAGGATAAGTTTGTCTTTCTGTAACATTATTTTCTTTCTTATAGGGAGTTATCTTTATAAATTTACAAAAACTCTTGGAATCGTGATGCTGGCCCAATCTAACGTGATTTATCAGGCGATAAAAGACGAAAACCTTTGTGCTAAGCTCTGTGCTGACCTTCAAGAATTCACATGCAAATCCTTCGAGTATTGTGAGGATATTCAAGGATGCGTGCTGGGAGAAAAACATCAGCTGGATATTCCAGAGAACAAAGTGAAATCTGATCCTGGATGCAATCACTACTCCAGTAAGTTAGTAGTATATAAGGTCAGGTAGTACTATACACTAGGACGGTTTTGTGTCGACAGGCGGAGTGACCTTTTCTGTATTTTAGGCGGTTTAACAAAGAAGGTAGAACAATTTTATATAAAACTTAACCAACCTTAACCCGAAGTGTGAAATTTAGCTATGTTGCCTCCCTTAATACACCTGCCCTGAGAGCACCAGGGCAACCTGAATCTCCCTCCAACCACCCGCAATATCGGTGATGAAGTAAACCCATAGGGGTAACAAACGTGGTGTTGCGAATATAAACAGCCCGATTTCGTGGGTTCTTATATACAGGTAACCGATTCCTTTAAATTTTAAGCAAAAATTACAGTATAAATTTCCATTTTTCAAAGCAGTAAAACAAAGCTGTGCTAATACTTATATCTTCTGTGTTTGGGTTTAACGCCGTATTTAATGTTATTTGACTGATATGACTACGTTACAGCCCAATTGGCCACGGAAACCTTCCCCGGCGACACTGCCAACGAACAAGTCCCTGAGGGGCACAAGACGAAATTCAAAGACATCACAAACAGATCTTCTTCTCTTTGTCCTTGTCCTTATTTGTTGTGAGGGCACTAAATTAAAAAGAAACCCCTTCCAGTCACCGCATATAACAATAGAAACCTTATGTTTTCTCACATTTCCATTCAACAATTTATCGACGGGTCCCACCTGAATCTTGTTCTCGGAACAACATTAATATCTACATGCACACGAAACCGTTTTCCCTCAGAAAAAGTGGGCTAGGCTAACCCATATTGTTTCCGCTTCAACTAAATTTGAACCGGTGTACAACGCTTCAATAGGTTGCCAAATAGACCAAAACATTATATTTGGATACATTAAATACAACACTTCATCTTTAACTTTATCCAAAAACGAAATAATAATGCAAAGTGTTTCCCCGTAAAATATTTTTGAACAAGTTTAAAACACATCATTAGATATGCACATCCACACAAATATTATTCTTAGTTAAACCAATGCACTGCTTCTATTCTTTTATCGAAACAGGAAACTATATTGACGACTTCAAGTTTATGCAAGGAAAAGTTATAGCTCTTACAAATAATAAGGTAATAGAAGATGTGACAGTTGGGGAATGTGCCAAGATCTGTGTGGATGGCGGGAACAACTGTTTGGGGTTCGACTATTGTGGAAATGACACCCTGTGCCGGATTACATCGGATAGTGTCAAAAACACAGGCGTTGTTACCATAGAAACCAGTGCATATTGTGACCACTATTCACGTAAGATGATATTTTCTCTCAAATTGACATGTATTTGTATGTCGTCTTGGGTAGTGCCGTGACTCAGTCGGTTTTGGACACTGTGTCAAAACGCCGAAGTAACAGCCATTTAAGGCCGTCTTTGGGCCCTTGATAT
The DNA here is from genome assembly GCA_031763545.1 of Mopalia muscosa. NCBI lineage: Eukaryota > Metazoa > Mollusca > Polyplacophora > Chitonida > Mopaliidae > Mopalia > Mopalia muscosa. The sequence continues at coordinate 17,463 of JARFOD010074598.1, forward strand.
AAAAAAAATTTTACAGATGCCGTATGCGTTTATTGTTCCGATATCTCTTTCTCTCTACCCGCAGCACACATCGTCATGAAAGCTTAATATCACCAATACATTTGTCCAGCAACCTTGGTAGATTTAAAGGGGTTTTATAGCCCACTGTCACACAGAGCATTTGTCAGGATATTATTAATGCATAAAGTTTTTTCAAAGCTAAGATACTCCGGATCACACTTAGATCAATTCAAAGATAAACGTTGGAATATATATTATAAATTCAATTAATTTCCACTGGAAAAAATTCTGTGCTTTTTGGATGCTTTATTTTGCAGAATGTAATTATTCCAATACACAAAGAGCCTAATCCCATGTAGAAATCCCATTATTCCCCAGGATATTGTGACCGACTCTGAGACATACACTAATAGAACTATATTCAGGGCCCAAATTGAACTATTATGGAATTGACCATAAGTATTTTTTTTCACCATCATAAAGTTGAAATGGGAGGAGAAAATATTGTCCATTCTCAGCATAAGGGTATCCAACAAGACCTTCAGAGTGACCAAATAGCATTATTTACTTTATAGATCCTTGCTTTCAAGTTGGCAAACTCCCAAGGACATGTGTTTGTGTTAAAAAAAAAATGAAAATGTATTTGTAAAATAAAATCCATGATTTCCTATGTAGCGATTGTGCACTATAGACAAACGTAAGCATGGCAGATACGGGTGTCTTGAATTGGAAATGGTTAGGGGAAAAGATTGATTATTTTCAGCAAGGATGGTTTGCTATAGGGCTACTGAGGTGTTTAAATGTCTGGATTCATTAAGCCCATTGCTTAAGCCCAACCAAGTTCGTTTGCTTTCTTGAACAGAGGCCCTCTACCGACATGGTCACTAGCCACGGCTCCGGTTACTCAACCAAACTTGTGTCCTGTCGTTGCTGATAAAATTCGGGCATATTATTCTATTACCAATACTTCCGGATGAAGACCAAGTTTAAAAAAAAGATATTTGTCAAAGTAAAAGGGGGGAAATAAATCTTACGTGTAACACTTATTTTCAACTTAGTTAGCCTAAACAGATGAAAGCCTGCTATTTATTAAGCTTAAATGTACAGAGATGTTTAAATAGGGTTTGAATGATATGCTTTCAGATCAGTCAAAATAGTCAAGTAGTCAAGAATTTACAATTCTTTCTCTCAAATATATATATTTTTTCTTTTTAAGGAGAACGTTTTCATTAAAAATTTTAAACTTGACAAATTTGACCAAGAGGTTGAAAGGAGAGTATTGCTCTTTTTTTCTTTCAAGGGAGATAATAGAATAATTTCTCCAGACTTAAAAAAAATGTAGCCTCGTACGCCAGCGACAAGCGTTAATAGAAGGCCATATGGATTTAATATACGTTTTTTCACAGGCAGTCCTTATTCCAAAATATCGTATCTTTGCACAGTATACAAAGAGATACGTATTGGCATCTGGTTTTATTTTGGGATTTGTGTTTTACTCTCAATCAGTTTGGAGAAACACCATTTCGCTGGACATTAAATGAATCCGTCCTTGTGTGAATAATCTTCTATAACGCACATCAGTGTTACAGCATGTGTTTTATTATTCACCACAGGTCAATATTACGAAGACGGGTCAAAGGTCACATCTGCTTCTGTAAAGAACAAACCATCCGATCCAAATCTCAAATATGCGTCAGGTAAGTTGCTGTACGGTTGAATTTAGGTTGTTGTGCAATTGAACGAAGCGGAAGGTAAGATAAAGTGTTAATATTGCATGTGGACACAAATAAATAAGAAAAATACAATATAAAAGGGAGATCCGTTAAAAATACTATTTGAATAACGAATTCAGAACGGTAATGTATCAACGTTGGAACACGTTAAAAATATAGTAATGAGAAATCTCGTAAATATTTATAGAATACCAACCAAAGATTACAAGCATAATTCATATGAATCGTGGATGTTATTCAGTGGTGTAATATTGAGTCCGTTTCAAGGCGCCGCTACAATCGCAGACTTATGTTGAATATGACTTTCTTTGTCTTGCGCGGGTGCTTTGAAACAGGTTTCTGTTCAGATTTTCACTTCTTGAAATAATGCAGAGCGTGAACTTTATGGTCGGTCGTCCTATAATAATCGAGTTCGACATCAGCCCCAGACACCACCGTGGACGGTACATCGCAGCAGGATAAGTAAGCAGAAACGCTTATCATTAGGTCACGTCCGCGGAACGTTCAGTAATGAAAACTTCCGTTATTAACAAGGCGGTCAGGCGTCCCTGTATCAACATTGCACTCATATCTACTTAAAATGACCTGTCAGAACTTCACAGCCAAAAGAAAAAAATAGGAAATTACTGTAGCTTAAAGCATGATATGGTCATACTAGTATTGCACAAAAAGCACATCACGTCTACTTAGTTTCTTATTTTGCTTACCCTGTTGTAGGTACTATGGCGGCTGTGCCAATTTCGATGCTGATCGTTGGGATTTTATTAACATTGGGAATTTCATTTGGCTGCAGCAAGTTTAAGGGTAAAACTAACTGGAATCCAGCAACTAAATTGGAGACTATGGGCTGATTTTCAAGCATCAGGCCTGGTTCGAACAAATATTGTAAAGATATTCTTGCTATCGGGAATCTGAAGTTGGAAGCAATTCGTTTAAAATACCCGTTTAGTTGGATGTGTATCTTAGTTGTTGCACGTGTTTGATGGTATTTCAGCGGGTCCGATTAAATGATTAGTATATATATTTTAAAAAGTTTAATCATTAGGGGCAGCTTCTGGTGTGTAGTTTAGATCACAGGCCCATCTGTATATCAGTCTTTATATCCTTAACTTAAAATCTTCAACCTTCACAAATAAACATATTGGCTTACAATTTATAGGAGATCTAAGTGGAATTCACAATACTTTAAGTCGTAATGGTACCAGTCATTCATCCAGCTCTCACAACTGTTGAATCATAATTCATTTGAATTATATGAATGTATGAAAAACAGACGGTAAAAAATGATCTTTCAGATGTTTAAAAGGACGCTATATCCCATCTATACCGATGGAACATGTGTAATTTCGTTTCCATAGCATTTCCAGGTGGTGTGCCTTGCCTGACTGGGATGAACCCCATCCTTCCTTTCTGCTTTGACGGCTTGGGAGCTATTTAATAAAGACAAAAGTATATTCACAGACCGGTTTTACAGAATGTATAAATTCATTAAAGACATCTGTAGTTTTTTTTAGATTGGGGACGTTTAAAGTAGTGCTTTAGGTTTTTCCCTCGTTTGAACATGTACAAATCCAGAAATGTACTGGTTTCGCTTATGGTGCTTTATTAATTATCTTCATGTGAAAGCTGATAAAATAGTGAAGGCACACCCAAACAAATGCTGACTTTTAATGGGAAAGAGAACAAGTTGTTCAGATCAACGTAAGCAATATTCACTACTCGTAAGCAATGCTCTTCTACAAGATACATTGTTTGTATTGTTTCATTGAGGTTTAACGTCGTACTCAAGGGTATTTCACTCATATGACGACGTGCCAGCCCAATGGGTGAAAGAAACCACCCTCGATACCCCTGGCAACAAACAAACAAAGACAGGACGGGACCAACACAGGCGGACAACAACAGGACGCAATACAGACACCACACA
>JARFOD010074609.1:2418-21121 GCA_031763545.1 Mopalia muscosa
GTTACATTGATGGGTTACCCTGTGGGAGAACTGTTCGATGACATTGACCAAGTCTCTTCTTTCAGAAATACAAACAGAGTATCCTTAAAAGCCTTAAGTTTAAGGCTAATTCAACTTACCTGAATAAAAAAGCAGTTTAATATAGGTTTATGGAGCAATAAGAAAAAGTGTTCAGATTTATAAACTATGGAAGATCCCACCAATCAAATGCAACAGACACCCAGATAAAATATTCACTGATCACTGCGGCTGGACAAAAATTAATATATATTACTTGTTTTGTTAATGCCTCAGTTACTAGCTAACTTTTTGCCTGCCTGGGAAAGAAAACTTAGGCTAACTATATTTCTGTCTCCCATTTCAGCGTCAAGTAGTAAGAATGTGTGGTTTGAAAAGATGCCTTGCATTTTGTTTTGAGAAAACAAAACAGTCAAAATGTGACAAGCTCCGCAGTCAACATGTCACGGTTTTTGTGTTTTTTTGATCATAGAATCTCAAGTGACCTTAAGTTTCCAATTTTTCTCTGAAAATACTAAAAGGTTAAAGGTTGGGTTGATCAATTTTGACCGTGTTCAAAATACCATTCCATCAAGAGCGCCGTATTGCTTCTCTTCTTCAATATTCAGTGCTCAGTTTAAACCTAGTGCCATGAAGGAAGATTAACATAAATAGGTCGCTTTAGAAAAAATATCTAAATATAATTTTATGGAGATGAGACTTTTAAAAAAACGTCGCATGGTAAAGAACAGGTCTTAGTGGTTTCTAGCCTAAGAAATAATATACGCAGACAAGTGTTAACCGTAGTCCTAATACAATTCAGGAAAAAAATATTATGGTCTCTCCCCTTTCCAGGGCTCAGCCATAGAATTCACATTCATCGTTGTAATCTTGTATGTCATTTCACTTGTAAACCAGATTTTTTTTCAACAAATTGTGCCTAAAAGAAACGTAAACGACTAGGTCTGCAGGGAATAACTGTGTGGTCAAACAGAGATAACCGCCCAGGGCATAGAACCTACAACACTTTTCCCTGTAGCACTGAATGGTTTATCGCTGACGTCAAAGCTAAAAGTAGAATTCAGATCGATGTTTGTAAAGTATTCATCTATCTCAATACAAATCCGAACTGGTTTTCAAAGGTTGATATCGCGCTAGACTGATCAATAATAAATTGTTTTGGGGGAAGAAACTTTTGCCTGCACTGACTGAGTTCGTTACATTGATGGGTTACCCTGTGGGAGAACTGTTCGATGACATTGACCAAGTCTCTTCTTTCAGAAATACAAACAGGGTATCCTTAAAAGCCTTAAGTTTAAGGCTAATTCAACTTACCTGAATAAAAAAGCAGTTTAATATAGGTATAAATAAACCATGAATGTAACAAAGAAAAATTCGAACTCCCCTCTCTGAGTGTCAGGCCCAATTATAACTATACGTTGAAAAGCCTAGTGAAATCCTTACTCACATATTGTGTACTGTTTATTTAGCCAATGTTAGACCAACAAGATGAGCTGTTAGCCTCGTCCTCCTATCGGTAAACAATCAGTGATATCTTAGAACAAAATGAGACTTATTTAGCCGAGTGATAGAATGTCACAATAGTCCTTTGCATCTATAGCAAGGGGTCATTATCCATAGCAAGCTACAGGGTCACTACTAGCCATGAGTAATCACACTCCATGTCTAATTTTAGTAAGGCTGCCAGTCTGAGAAAGACAGTGATCAGAGGCAACGCACGACAAGACGATGATAATTAATATTTGACACATATCGCCGAACACACGCACACACACACGCACACACACGAAAAATAAAACTTTTACATTTAATAGCAATTTAATTGTACTGCAGAAACAAAACTTTGCAGAGGAGATTAAAAAAACAAATCTCCGGATTATCGATTCCATTCTATTCGGTAAAGTCGTCTTGACAAGAATATTTTTTGTTAGAACTGGGAAGTTAACAAATGGTAGTCAGAATAGAGACGAATCATACTGTTTGTTTATTTTATGTGTTGTTTTCTGTTGTTCTTGTTTTTACTTTTAAACAAACAGAGCTATGTAACTGGTTATATTCGATTTTATTAATTTATAACGTTATTACTGTTTGGACTGTTTGTAGACATATATATTAATATGATCAACTGCTGTTACCTTCAGAGCTGTATTTTTCACTTCTAAAAGCACAAAAGATTGATGTCATGTGGTGACTTATGTAATAGACATCAAAAATGTCCCCTATTCCGTCCACCACAAGACATCAGTGAATTCATTCTGTATCGTATAGTTTTACCACGAGGACAAGAATTCTTACCACGTCATTATTATACCCCGTCAGAAAGTATTAAGCGTTCCATTTGTCTGTCCGTCGTCTGTTGTTTTTTTTTTATTATCATCCAAAGCTCATATTGGCAACGATTCAAGATGTTTTTTATCAAAACAATTGAAGTGGCACAATATTTCTTCTACAAAGGGACACAACCGCTTGCATGTATCTAATGAATTTTCCGGATTTTTTCTGACCAATGAATAGTTTTGTTATGCTTTGTTATAAGTTGTTAAATCATAGTTGTCTGGTGTATTTGACTGTTAGAAAAATATTACAGTAATTCACATTTTCCTGTTTCCAAAGAGCGAACATCTGTAAATATGAGATTTATTGTGTAGTTAGGGCTGACGTACCAACGCTCTCCCGATAATGCTATTGATCCTAACAGATCCATGACTGGGATTTTCTTCCAAGTTATGTACAATAAAACTATCTTTCGGTCTGCAGCCGAATTCCACATTATATATCCATTGGAACAGCGTTTCATTCCATCGAGTGCGGGATAGCCAAAATCTTCTCAAATTCAGTGTGTAAATAGTTCCAAGATAACGATTGCTTACGATGAATATTAACCGTAGGCACAGCGCTGTTTGCTAGATGGATGTCATAATTATCTTCCCTTTGGTCAGGACCTTCTTTAATTTCATATATATCTGACCCAGCAAGTTATGATCATCCGGAACTCAGCACTACGCACTCTATGTTTGCTTCAAATCCTTTACGTCGATCTCTAGTACATCTCATATTTGATGTTTAAATCATCTTTACCAGTCATCGGAAATTTAAAATTCGTAAGGAGCCAGAAAGGGAAATTCGATTTGGTTGAGAATGAATGTAGTTATGTAAATGAAACAATCAAACCATGTTGCAACACTGGTGGGAATCATCTAGAACTTACCGTCAGGAAATTTAATTTTACTCCATGCTTTTTTAAAAGTTTCTTCCGGTATGAATTCTTTAAAATTCAGGCACAAGCAAAGGCTTCAAGCGCTGATTTCAGTCAAGATCACAACAAACTGATAGAAGAATTGTGCCAATTGATTTTGCCTGCTCAATCGGCCGCTAAATACTGATAAACGTTTGCCGTCCATAATATTGTTGCACTTAGACTGTTAGGACGAAATTGCATCTTCCTATTTCCAAGGAATGAACGGCATCAATGAATATCTCACAAAATGTCATAGAATATATATTTTATTATAGTATAAATATGTGCTTCAAATATAAAATCAAACATTTCTTATTCCTGGAATTCAGCAGTTTAATTTGTAGGGTTATAAATAAGTTTCATTTTCTCGAATTGCACAAACCAGGCCATTTCTGTTAAAGATGCTTCACGTTTTACGTAAAGTCTCACTTGTTTATTTTCTTTGAATATTTTATTATAGTAAAAATATGTTTATCAAATGTAATATCTAACATTCCTTATTCCTGGAATTCAGTAGTCTAATTTGTAGGGTTATCAATAAGTTTCATTTTGTGGAATTGGTGCATTTCTGTTTAATAGTCTTAAAGTTTTACGTAATGTCTCACTTGATTGTTTTTTTTTTTTTTTTTTTTTTGTTGCCTGTTCATTCTCTATAGGTACTTCCATGTTTTCAATGTAAGCTGCAGACTAAACTATATTTACTGGATCGATGTTACGATTTGCTTCTCTGTGAATGTAAGTTATATGTTGTACTCCAGAAGTCCCGATGGTATAGTTAGAAATGGCTTATTGTCTAACAAACCGCTATTTAATTATATTAAAACGTGTGACCCTTTCCACGTCGACAGCGAGAAGCGGTTTAACTGGCTAATAAATATACGAGTGTGGCCAATATCCTCGTTACCTCTTGTACTGACTCGTTCACTGTCTCCTTCACTGCCAACAGAAACATCAATTAAAACGGTTACTTTCCTGTTTTCAATGTAAGCTGCAGACTAAACTATATTTACTGGATCGATGTTACGATTTGCTTCTCTATGAATGTAAGTTATATGTTGTACTCCAGAAGTCCTGATAGTGTAGTTAGAAATAGTTTATTGTCTAACAAACCACTGTTTAATTCTATTAAAACCGGTGACCCTTTCCACATCGACAGCGAGAAGTGGTTTAATTGGGCAATAAATATACGAATGTGGCCAATATCCTCTTTAAATCTTTTACTGCTTCGTTCAGTGTCAACAGAAACATCAATTTGAACGAATTATGTGATATTTTATTTTGATTTGTTGAGTGATTTATTGTTTTTAGAGTTCTAAACATTCTTTATATGTTAACTGGTAACGCGTGGAACCGAACGTTCCATTTAGTGTAAAATGCAACTCTACAAATCTTCAAGGTCAATTTACAAGTTCAGACAAAAAATAAATAATAAAGATCACTTGTTATTTTTAGAACCAGTGACATTATAGTTACTGGCCAGATGCCATACCTTGTTGTTGTTGTTGAAAATGTTCAAACCGTATTTCTCACGTTGGCTGTAACCATCGATTTCGTAACCAGTGTTTGTTTTTAAAACGTCATAATGTCCTTAATCTGACCATGATAAATTCACCTTTCACATTTTTGTTTCAAAATTAGATATCATTCTAATGATTCCCTGTCTTCATTTCCGCCCACAGTTTTGAGTTAAAGAAAAAAAAATTTGCACTATTCATATTCCAAAATAGTCTTAATGCATTGTCTTGATTAAATCAAATAATATTGATCATATTAACTCTGTATGATATGGTTTTAAAATTAGATTACATTTAAGGTTTCTGACAAATGGATAGAGAATTACTGTTAGAAAATCGTCCATCTTTGCAAGATGATGAACGGTTCATAACGAAATGGAATGAAGCAATTCCAAATTGTTGCCATTTATTGCGGAAAACTTACTTTTCGTGTTCGAAGTATTACGAAGTGTAATGGTTTATGTTGCCCAATTAACTTGAAGTAGGCTACCGGTGTTTTCACATTTTTGTCCTATTCTGTCTATGAGCTTGCTCATTCTGACGAAATCAACAAGTTCTGCCTATAGTCCATATCCAATTGCATTTTTGATCCCCTGTTTATCTAATGTGAAATGGACAGTGGATCTGCAGTTGTTCCATGTAGGAAATCCTCAGTGAATGTTAATTTTAGATCAGTATCCATTCTGTTTTAGTCTGCCCTAGTAATTGTTTTGCAATAGTCGTACCTAGTTGTGGGCATTGATCGACATATAAATAACATTCTCAAAGAATTATTTTGTTGCTGAAGAGCAGCTTAGGGATTCAAATACATGATACAACCCGTATACATCCAGTTGTTACGTGTGTGTCGATTTGTTGGAAGCTTTTACTATTTTACGACATGTAATCTTTGGCTGTTGCCCTGGTGCTTTCTGAGCTAAAGAGGAGCAAGAAGCTGATATGTTGCTGATGTCTTTCTATTGTCTGTATTTGTCATGGAATGTCTTTGATTGTTGTGTTTGATGTGGCTCCGGCAATCGCGGGGGTGGTTTTTACGAGGTTTCGTCTCGGTGTTCTACCGCTATCTTGTCGATGGTTGTGGGCATTGGTCTGAAGTTGACTTACTTTTAATTATTAGGCTGATACATCGTTATCGCTTGAACCATCAGCACCCCCCCCCCCCCTACACCCAATATTGATGTAAGTCATTCACAAGCAGATATGTCAATTAATTATTTTCTATCCCAGAAAAATCCTATTACAGACCACAATCCACAACGTAACTCTGGTCAATTTGAATTCTGAATAGCTTTTGATTGAAGCCATGAAACTGTTGTCTGATCATAAAGCCACCATTTCTATTTCCAGATAGAGCCCGTTAATATATTAACCTAGTTACTACCTACCCACATTTGGACGGAGTCAACCAAATGAAGTGACAAGCTGCTGTCATATTGTTATGAATTTGTTATTAATATTGCAAACCGTGACTCTATCGGATCGAAACCAATTGTGACGCTATCTGTAATTTACTTTCAATGACTATAGTCTCAATAATCGTCGTATTAGGGAATGCAGGATTAACCTGGTCCCACCGAAAGCCAACTGTTTATCAGAACGGACAATTTGTTTCCTTTCCGTGAATCACTTCAATGCAATACGAACGAAACCGGATTGAGTCCAAATATCGACTATAGATGAAGCATGTAATTTTTAGGCGACTGCGTGGATCGCGGGTTGTTTTGGCGATGTGTTTTCCCGTAGTTTCCGCCAATCATAGACCGTACATAGTCGTAAACAAAGTAATCAAACAAAAACTCTTTTTACAAAAAGCATCTATTACTTTTTACATTAAATGTATTGCAAGCCCTGATGGAGTTTTGTAACTGGTGATATCATTCTAAAAGCTTTCATACTCCCATTGCAATCTGATACTCACAGTATTATTTCATCGTCATCTTGGATGAAATCAGTTTAAAACATTAGAGTTGATTCGGCCATGGTCAAAGCAGGGACAATGTCGATGTACAAACCCTTATTGTCATTGGCCAAACTGTGGCACATCGGCTTCAATTCGAGAACTTTGGCAACTTTAAAAAAATACTCCTATATATGCTGGCTTTAAACTTCAACGTGTCCCACAATAAGAGAACACCGACAAAAGGACAACGTGTTTAGGTTAAATGACTGCAGGCCAACCGATACTTTACCAAATAAACCGTTCGTTTTACTCCTATAGGTCTATAGATTGTTTTTCTAAGCTAGTTCCCTTAGCTAAATTAAAGTGGCCGGTGGTACTCCAAATTCTATCATTCTTGAGGCATTATCCAACGCTTTGTTAATTGTCAATGTTATAAATTATACTTTCCCGAAAAATATCCATTTAATGCAACAAGAAGTGGATAACTATGAATTGGAATAGTAACATTAATCGGTACTTTTGGACGGGATTCCAAAGCGAGAGTTTGATTCTGGGATCATCGCTGTACTTATTTTTAGCGAGTTTGTCCCAACATATTTTCATATATGTCGTTTTGAAGATTTTTTCCCTCTTCGAAAATTTAGACGGGACTTTTGTTCGGTTTGTTTGTTTTGTTTGTTTGTTTGATTGGCGTTTAACGCCGTACTCAAGGGTTTACTTATATGACGACGGACACAAATACATCTGCTTCCCATTACCCTTTAGCTCTGCGAACAGCAGGGCAACAGAAAGCAACCTCTTTTCTCGCCTCTTACGATCGACCAAGGAAGCCAAGGGAGTATTCTGCAGGGTCATGGCCCACCCGCTCCCTCACGGGTCCTTTTGTTCGGGACATCAACTTAGTTTTTCGTTGTTCTGTCGGAAGTTTCTTGACGTGGGATACGAAAAGGTCATCTGTTATAACAGTAAGATAAATTAAATTAACTTGTAAAGTAGAATTCAACGACCTCACGGAATATACCACATCAGGACTCCGAGCAAAATTCAATGAATAGCTGAACCAGGTAATGTAGCACTCCGTTAGACGACCGTGGAACCCTAACGCCAGTGTACCATTGACTTCGAAGACGGGGATAAATCATTTCTTGATTTTCTGGAATGGCAAATTTCAAGCAGAAATATATCACAACAAAGGACTCTGAAGATGAAGATTTTTCCTTGAGATATCGTCAGTACAAATTCATCATTTATTCAAGTGAAATACCTTGAGGGTATCAACAACTCAAGGGTATTCCGCCTTTTATAGCGCTTTGAGGATCAAACTTTGTCATATTAACTTTGCCTATGGATAGAGGAGCATTCAATTTGTGCTGCTTTTCATAAGTATAACTTCCTTAACTTCATGAACCAGCTTCGATTTACCTTCACCAGATCTAGTCCGCCTGTCGACCATCAGGTATATGAGCAATCCACAAGCTGTGGCTCTGACAATCGTGGGCGTGGTTTTTACGAGGTTTTCTCCCGTTTTCCACCATAATAAGGCTGTGTACAGTCTGAAGTGGACAATCCATCGCCATGTTTTGAAATACCCTTGAGTACGACGTTAAACACCACACAAACAAACAAACATAAGTATAACATATATTTGTCATATCAGGTGCAATTTACAAAAGGATAAAAACGATATTGTGATAAACCTTTATTTGACTAAGCTTCTCTTCTCTGAGGAGACCACTATAATAATCATCGTTATCAGCATAAACGTAGCATACCAATTTTATCTGGATTTCAAAATAACGACAAAGATTTTCTCTTTCGCAAAGAATCACTCAGGGGTGAAGGGTTAAGACGGTAATTATGGAGAAATAATGTGTACCATGTTGTTTGCGAAGATACCTTCTTTTCATCTTGAGAAAACAAAACAGTAGCATTTTAACAAGCTCCGGGGTCAAAATGACAAGGTTTTTGTGGGTTTTTTTTATGGTAGTCTCAGTTGGCCTAAAGATTCCAAGTTCTCCTTGTAAATAGTACACGGCAGCGCTGTATTACGTCTAGTCTGCTATGATCGGTGTTCAGTTTGAATCGAATACTGACTGAATCCTTGTACTCACCACTATTCAACTTTTTGGAAAGAATTATTCTGTGTCAGTCAGCAGAAGACCAGACTTAAGTTCCTTTTGGACACGAGTCTTTTGAATTAACTAGTTTCCTGGTTTACCTTGATGAATACGTTCGGGAAATATATCCATATATTGGTATAAGACTGACTGGGAATATGTCTCGCTGTGCTTATCTCTTTTCAATATAATGAATATTATGTAATATTTCTTTAGAACGGGTGTTAAAAAACAACGATGCCGCCTTGTATATCAGATACAAGTGTTTGTTTCGATGAAGGCGATGAACTATCCTAGAGAAACTGGTAATATGTGTTCTTAAGATATTAAGATACCAAATAACTGGTCACAAGACAGGCAGATCATGGAGCAATAAGAAAAAGTGTTCAGATTTATAAACTTTGGAAGATCCCACCAATCAAATGCAATATATGTAAATTGTAACAGAAACACCCAGATAAGTGCTATGAAGGAAGATTAACATGGATAGGTCACTTTGGAAAAATATGTAAATATAATTTGATAGAGATGAGACTTCGCATGGTAAAAACCACATCTTAGTGGTTTCTAGCCTAAGAAATAATATACGCAGACAAGTGTTATCCCTAGTCCTCATACAATTGAAAAAAAATATAATATGGTCACTCCCCTTTCCAAGGCTCATCCCCAGAATTCACGTTCATGGCTGTAATCTTGTATGTCATTTCACTTGTAAACCAGGATTGTTTTCAATAAATTGTGCGTAAAAAAACGTAAAAGACAAGTTCTGTTAGGGATTAATTGTGTGATCAAACAGAGATAACCGCTGAGGGCATAGAACCAAAAAACTATTCCCGGTAGCACTGAATGGTTCATCGATGACGTCAAAGCTAAAAGTCGAATTCAGAACGATGTTTGCCATGTATTCATCTATCTCAATACAAATCCCCACTCGTTTTCAAAGGAAGATCTCGCGCTAGACTGCTCAATAATATATTGTTTTGGGGAAGAAACTTTTGTCTGTACTGACTGACTTCGTTACATTGACGGAGTTACCCTGTGGGAGAACTGTTCGATGACATTGACCAAGATTTTCTTTCAGAAATACAAAGTTTTCTTTTAAAGCTTTAAAGCTGATTCAACTTACCTGAATAAAAAACAGTAAAATATAGGTTGAACAAATTTTAAATGAAGAAAAGAAAAATTCGAACTCCGCTCTCTGGGTAACAGGGCCAGCTCTAGCTATATGTTCACAAACCTGGTGAAAGGCTTACTCGAATATTGTGTATTGTTTATTTACCCAATGTTACATTAACAGCATAAAATGACAATTATATAGGTCAGTGGTCTGCATTGTTGTGGGAGGATAGCTGGATGCAACCCAGTAACCAAGCGGAATGTCCGCTGGTTGGTGGCATACCAAGCGACATACAGTTCGGGGAAATCGAACCCGTAAATCCGTATGCGAGGGGGATTGTATAGACCAGAAGTGTACAAGTTGTAGTGTATACTCTAGATCTCTCCGCCTCTGAGCCCGTCTACACAGACATAGATGTTATTCACACATAAGCAGACACTGCATAAGTAGGAAGTGTGTATTGACCAGACAACTGACCTCTAGATCCAAGTACTTGCGGGAGGCATTCACACTCTTCAACCCATATAAATACATTTCTGCTCAAATACAAAAAAAATTAAGTCTAATTGGACGGTATTGGCCTTTTGCATTCTATCTGTCTGAAAGTGTAGCCGAAACTCCACTAAATGTCACTTAGTGCATCGCATCGATCATAACCGTTGAAAGTGTTTGTTTGGGTGTTATATCTTAGTTATACGAGCACATTACGAATTTATCTTCCCTTTGGGTGAGAAAAGAGTTGCTTTCAATATACACATTTTTAACTAGGTCTAAGAATGTCATTATGAAAGGGCATACATTTTCAACTACCCCAACTCCCTGGAAAAAGATGGTATAATAGGGGTGAATGTTTAACGTGTGGCACATACACCATTATGTAATAAGACCTGGAAGAGAACGAAGGCTATTGCTCTAGTGTAGTTCACATGGCTTGGATATCCGATAAAACGGTTAGTCTAAAGGTGAAACAAGTAATGGACGGTAAATAAGAAACCGAAATGACAGTAATCATGGGTTGAAAAGAGAGCTGTCCTCCTATCCTTTCACAATCAGTGATATGTTAGCACAAGATGATACTGTTTTGGTAGAGAGATAGAATGTCACAATAGTCATTCCCACTGGTCTATAACAAGAGGTCTTTCTCCTCCGCAAGCCACTGTGTCACTACTAGTCATGAGAAATCCCACTCCATGTCTAACATGAAATTAACATTTGAAACATAACACGGAACACTTATACAAACAATGGAACTTAGTTTACATTTAAAAGCAACTCATTTTTACTGAAGAAACACAAACTTTGCAAAGGAGAGTAAAACATGCAGTCTACTATCTACTTGGGAAATGTGGTCTTGACAAGGAATATTTTTTGTTAGAAATGTCGGCATATATATAAACGTAATTTTCAAATAGCAGTTAACAATTAGCAGTCAAAATACAGACGAGCTGTATTGTTTGTTGGGTTCATTTGTGTTTTCTGTTGTTGCTGCTATTTTAACTTTAAAACAAATATATCCATCTAACTGGTTATTATCGATTTTAGTAATATAAAACGGTTATATGGAACATAGCGAACCAGATTGGACTTTTTGTAGGCATTTATATTTATATGATCTGTTGATACCGCCAGAGCTGTTCGCACTTCTAAAAGCACAAACGATCCATGATCATCTATTTATGTTGGAATGTTTTTCTACCACGTCATTATTATACCCCCGCCAGAAAGTATACAGCGCTCCATTTGTCTGTCCGTCGTCTGTCATGTGTTTTTCTTTTTTTGTCCAAAGCTCATTTTGGCCACAGTTCAAGATGTTTTCACCAAAAAATTGAAGTGGCACACTATTTCTTCCATAAATAGGCACAACCACTTGCATGTATCTAAGGAGTTTTCTGGATTTCCTCTGACCAATATGAAATGAGTTGTATTGGTTAGCTAAATCTGACATACGAAAGCTTTCCGGATAATGTTACTGATTCTAACAATTGAATGATTTGGACTTTCTTCCAAGTTATATATCCCTTGGATCAGCGTTTCATTCCATCGTGTGCTGGAGAGCAAAAAACCTTCTCACATCTAGTGTGTAAATAGTTCCAAGATAATGATTGCTTGTGATCAATATTAACCATAGGCACAGCGCTGTTTACTGGATCGATGTCATAATTTCCTTCCCTTTGGCCAGGTCCTTCTTTAATTTCATATATATCTGGCCCAGTAAGTTAAGACAATCCGGAACTTAACACTGCGCATTCTATGTTTGCTTCAACGAATAAATCTTTTACGTGGATCTATAGGACATCTTATACTTGATGCTTAAATCATCTTTACCAGTCATCGGAAATTGAAAATTCGTAAGGAGCCAGAAAGGGAAATTCGATTTGGTTGAGAATGAATACAGTTATGTAAATGAAACAATCAAACCATTTTGCAATACAGGTGGGAATCATCCAGAACTTACTGTCAGGAAATCTAATTTGACTCCATGCTCCTTTTACAGTTTTCTTCCCCTCTGAATTCTTTAAAATCCAGGCACAAGCAAAGGCTTCAAGCGCTGATTTTAGTCAAGATCACAACAAACTGATAGAAGATTTGAGACAATGGATTTTGCATGCTCAATCGTTCTATTTCCAAAGAATGAATGACATCAATGAATATCTCACAAAATTTCTTAGAATATATATTTTATTATAGTATAAATATGTGTATCAAATATAAAATCAAACATTTCTTATTCCTTGAATTCAGCAGTATAATTTGTAGGGTTATAAATAAGTTTCATGTTCTCGAATCGCACAAACTAGTCCATTTCTGTTAAAGACGCTTCTTCTTTTACGTAATGTCTCTCTTGTTTGTTTTGTTTTCTTGTTGCCTGTTTATTACCTATAGTGTTTAAGGTACATCGATGTTTTCAAAGTTAACTGTAGACCTATTTTCTGGATCGATGTCACGATTTGCTTCTCTGTGTATATAAGGTATGCCACTCCAGAAGTCCCGATGGTATAGTTAGAAATAGTTAATTGTCTAACAAATCGCTGTTTAATTATATTAAAACGTGTCTCCCTTTCCACATCGACGGCGAGAAGGGGTTTAATTGGGCAATAAATATACGAGTGTGGCCAATATCCTCTTTACCTCTTTTACTGCCTCGTTCACTGCCAACAGAAACATCAAATTAAACGAATTATGTGATATTTTATTTTGATTTGTAGAGTGCTTTATTCTTTTTAGAGTTCGAAACATTATTTTTATGTTAACTGGTAACGCGTGGAACCGAAAGTTCAGTGTAAAATGCAACTCGGCAAATCTGCAAGGTCAATATACAAGTTCAGACAAAAAATAAATAATAAAGATCACTTGTTATTTTTAGAACCAGTGACAGTATAGTTACTGGCCTGATGCCATATCCTGTGGTTGTTGTTGAAAATGTTGAAACTGTATTTCTCACGTTGGCTGTCGATTTCGTAACCAGTGTTTGCTTTTAATACGTCATAATGTCCTTAATCTGGCCATGATTAATTCACCATTCACATTTTTGTTTCGAAATTAGATATCAGTCTTTTTCTTCATTTTCGTCCACACTTTTGAGATAAAGAAAAAAACTTTTGCACTATTCATATTCGAAAATATTCTTAATGTATTTTCTTGATTAAATCAAGTAATTTTGATCATATTAACTCTGTTCGATATGGTTTAGATTACGTTTGAGGTTCCTGGAAAATTGATAGGCAAGCACTGTTAGAAAACCGTCCATCTCTGCAAGATGATAAACAGTACATAACGAAACGGAATGAAGCGATTCAAAATTGTTGTCATTATTTAGCACGAAATCTTTCTTTTCGTCTTTGAAGTATTGCAGGCCCGTGGAACATGCTCCATTTAGCTAGAACATCATATCTCATCATGTAGTTATTTTTCGGACTGGGTTTACATTCAGACATCCGCTACACCGCTAGTAGGGGTGGTTGAAGTGAGCTTCGTGTTGCCTTGGTGCTTTTTCAGCTGCCTGCGGTCGTGGCTCAGTGGTAGCGAGTGCGCTTCCTGAACTGAACATGCTTGGATTTACCGTTCACTAGTTAGTGTCCGCCTTTCGATCATCAGGCATATGAGCGAGTCACATGTTGTGGCTCCGGCAATCGCGGGGTGGTTTTTACTAGGTTCCCACCCGGTTTTCCAACGTAATAATGCTGTGTACAGTGTGAAGTGGACAATCCGTCGTCATATAAGTGAAATACCCTTGAGTACGACGTTAAACACCATTCAAACAAACAAACAAAAAGCTGCCTAGCTGAAGAGGAACTGTACTCTGGTATGTTTCCAATGTCTTTGTATTGTCCTGGATTTGTTCTGTGATGTTTCTGTATGTTGCCAGTGGTGTCAGGGTTGGATTCCTTCACTCATTTGGCTGGCACGTCACCATGTCAGTGCAATAATAAGTACGGAGTTAAACGTCAATCAAACAAACAAACAAACCATCAGAACACTAGATGGCTCACTTCATTTACAAAACAATTGTTTACACAATATTGTTAACAACAAGTATGGCTATACAGCTGCACAAGTTGCCAATTCCATTCCACGTGACTATCTTGCCTATGTGATTTATAGCAAGTTTAGCAGTGTTAGCAAGACTAAACAGAACACTGGTGAAGTTAATTAATAATATTGGTTAAGACACAAACCAGTCATTATACTCTTACATTTGTTGGGGTTTGAGCAGAAATCCAAATAATTGCGAAGAGTATTTGGTAGCAAAGAAACACTTATAATATGTAAGAAGAACGTTATATTAGCGGAATTTTACACTTTTTTGTGGTATTTTGTTAATGCGCTTTATTTTACTATTGAGAGCATCTTATACAATGGAATGAATTGCTTTAATTTGAGGCCTGTGTTTAAAAACGTATAAAAATAGTCCAATATTCACTGAACGATTTGCAACTTGTTTCATTAAAAAATTCGTTGTACATGTGGGGAAATAGGGATTCGAACATCTGACTTTCACAAGTGACTGGTATCTACAGAAACCTGATTGCGTTTTTGTTATTTCTCATTATCCAACAATTCTCCGTGTATCTCCGGTATGGAGTCGTTATTATCCGACACGGAGTCGTCATTATCCGGCACAGATCGTTCCGAATGCAGTTTCCTCTGCCTATGTCACAGCTCAAATAACTTGTAAGAAAAGTTGCAAGTTTATAAGTGAATAAAACAAATTCTAAGCCTAAACAAATTACAGGATTTATTTTACAGATAATTTATAGTATTATCTTTGTCACTTTTAAAATCGGATTTTAATCAGATTAAAAATAATCATTCTATATTGTACTCTCCCCAAACGAACCCAAATTGAAAGTAGCGTTGCTGTTTTTTGTGCTTGAGTTCATTCGTCTATCAGCTGCCGATCTCTGTAAACTCGTGCTATATCATAGAATTTTGGTGTTTGTTACTGTTCATTTTGTGGCCTATACTAAGGTACATGTAGAAAATCAATAGAACAATTGAACAATAGTACACTCTCCGGCTTCAATGTCATACCATAAGCAATAATTTTGTGTTGGAATCGATAGAGAGTAAACATATATTCGCCTAAGGTTAACACTTTTATGACCAATGTATATCACAGTTGCTGGTTGACTCTACATCGATTACAATAAGCAAGTAGGCTATATATTGTGTTGTTGATAACAAATATGGCGGTTTGTTGAAGTTAAAGAGTTCTGTCGTTAAATATATTTCCCAATTAAAATTTTGAAAAAGTATTCGTTTGCAGAAATTCATCCCACGATGGCTATTCATTAAAGCTAAAATTTGTTGATCTTAATAAATTTAAGACGAAATAAAATGTCGGTATTGTTTTTATCTGAAATACGCATTTGTCGATATTGAATTGTGAAGCTTTTGCAGTGTGTAGGCAGGAGGATTAATGGATTTTTGCGGCTGTATCTAATCGATAGAGGGCCATATGGCAAAGTATAAATTGGGTGTGTCTGTATTATTGTAGGTGAAATTCAAATTAATATTTTGGTGCTTGGTGGCTTTTATTATCATTGAATAAAAGATATAATGTAAGTGGATGGACCGTGTGCTGTTTGTAATGATATACTTTTTTGTTTTGTTTTATAGGTTGTATTGATAGTCCTTAAATAATCAGTTAAAATAATGTTTAAACACATTTCTTAAATATGTTTAGTTAGATACTGAAACCTGGCCAAATATATATCACGGGAAGGGTTGTGTCCCTTTCATTATAACTTTGTTATACATGTACACTTGTTTATCGATCTAGGTATTCCTTATGTATCTGGAAGTCATCTCTTAATATGGTCCTGTCTCTTTGCTTAAGACCTATATTATATAGCAAAGAAGAATCAATCTGAAACCATAAATTAAAACTTAACCTTTCTATCAACAACTGGCTGCTCTCCCAGTGTTTCCGTGAACACGGATCTTATTATGCTCTTTAACCATTATCTAGCCCGCGGACATAGCTTTGTGGTAGCGTGTGCGCTTACTAGTCCTACTTTGATTTATCGTTCACGGGTTCGTGTCCGTCTGTCAACCATATGTTCAGGCATATGAGGCAGTCAAACGATGTGGCTCTTGCAGTCGCCAGGGTGATTTTTACGAAGTTTCCTCTCGGTTTTCCCACTGTAATTAGGCAAGGAGCCGTACGAAGTGGACAATCCGTCGTCATATAAGTGAAATACTCTTGGGAAAGATGATAAACACTAATCAAACAAATAAACAAATAAACTATCAAACTGTTCATATGTTTTGCAGTACAACAGACACACATAGGTTTTCAGGAGTATGTGAATATGTACTCATAATCAAATTACTAATCAACAATCTTTTTTTTTACCATGAAATTGAAGATCTTTCATTTCAAATATTGATGTATATATGTATCACACATTTTTTTTTAAATATAGTATTTTATCAAATGTTTTCAAACTTCCAGCATATGCTTGTTACAAGATATACATGCTTTCCACTGGAGTATTACTTTAACAAAAATGCCTACTCTAATAGCAACAGGTTGAGAAAATAATGGCTTTAACTGTCATGTATACGTCCGCCTGTTTGTCACACAGCCACACGATCGATTGGCAGAAAATACCTTCAATTTTTTGTGTAACTAATAGACAATGATCCCTTTTTGTACTTTTTTTTTTAACGGTTTTGACTTCTGATTTATACTTCCAGGCTTAAGGATGGACGATCCGTTCTAGTCAAAATTGTAAATTTTTTTAATATTTCTTGAACATTTTGTTTTCTGTCCGGCAATTAATGAAAAAACTATTTTAAAATTCCACTTAGAAGTCATTTCATTTCCAGTTTGAAAATTTGGAATCAGTTTTTTTGCAAGTATACAGCTGGATGGGTTTTGCACGATTTCTACAACTTAATTCTTTGGAAAAATTTATATTTTCAAATCTGTTCAAACATGCAATCTGATTCGCGGAGTACAAAACAATTTCATGTTATAGAACCTTCTTTAGTGAATTCAAAGAGACTCAATCAACTTTACTGGAGTTCGCTAAGTGATTGTTATGGCTATAATTTTGTCGATTAATTGAAACGAATGAAAATATAATGTGAAAAACCATCGAGTTGTTGTAGATAGCATACAGACATCTCGAAATACGGTATTGATAGAATATAATAACACGGGTATAAAACAAGTGATCAAACTAATATATACATTTAAAGACTTGAAATTAGTTCCTAAATAAAGCCACAATTTGCATTTTTTTTATGTAGCTATAAGCTTTATTGAGTTGTTTAAAGTGTCTCTTTTTTAACAATCTGTTATTTGCCTCAATTGCAAACTCCAAGGCCGCAAAGGAGGACTTGTTGTGACATCGTGGGTCTTTGTTACCCGAGCCAGGCTTTTAATTCAGTCAGCCATTTATCCGCTTCAGTTGTCCTCAGTTGTGATCCTGTAAAGTAATCGACACATCAACTCCGTCATTTCCATTTGTTCCTCTCGGGGAAAGATTTCACATCTTTTTTATTTCATCATTCGAACACCGGAGATTTTATTGTTATTTGCAGACATCTAATGAGAATAGAATTCTAGTTAATCCAAGGCGCAAAAAATCGAAACCGCCAGACATATTTTCAGGTCTGGTCTCTGGAGATCAAAACCTGTATTGATCGAGTCCGTATCGCTCAAGACCACATAAGAAAAGGTTCCCTCAGCATTTAAAAAACTAGTCTTACCAACTTGTCGTGAAGATTGATTTTCGCCCAGTGTACCAACTGCCTAGATTGTTGCCAAACGGATTCATACGTATACGCATTCGATCCTGTATTCGGTTTTCTTAAATAATATTTTTTTTGTGGTTTAGGTAATGTATCAAGTATCTGTTCCTATCTATGTAGATCGTCTTCTAATTCGGAACAACGGTCAGCTGCTAATTGAATAAGATGATTCTCCAAGTACTCAGTTCTATTGAAGATGGGAGATAATTCGCCACTTTTCCCCCATGGCATTTAAATGATTTCTTCTTTCGAAGTAAGTCACATGACCGATTCTTAAAGTAAACTCGAGAAAAGCCCAAGCAAAGACAACAAAATCCATTAAATCCATTTCGATCGCGTTTTGGTGAGAATTCCCCGATATTCGCTCCATTAAAAAACGGGTCAAATTGTTGCGAAGTGTGAAAACGTTTGCTGTTAATCTCTCTAGCTGGGAAGCTAATCAGAAGGGCGGACTGACTGACTGTTTGCCCTCACTTTGGCTGTGGGGTTTTATTGGATTTTCTCACAGAATTCGATAGGATTATAGTATCTACT
>JARFOD010074620.1:0-37261 GCA_031763545.1 Mopalia muscosa
ACTGACTGATTGATATTGAATGGTTTGGATTGATTGATTGACTGTTTGATATTTAATGGTTTGGATTGATTGATTGCCTGATTGATAGTGAATGGTTTGGATTGATTGATTGACTGATTGATATTGAATGGTTTGGATTGATTGATTGACTGATTGATATTAAACGGTTTGGATTGATTGATTGACTGATTGATATTGAATAGTTTGGATTGATTGATTGACTGATTAATATTGAATGGTTTGGATTGATTGATTGACTGATTGATATCAAACGGTTTGGATTGATTAATTGACTGATTGATATTGAATGGTTTGAGTGATTTATTGATTTATTTATTGATTGCTATGTTGGATCATTGATTGATTGATCGGTGGACAGCGGTAATCCACGGTGATGTATATGTATGATGGTAGAGTTGATGACTATCCTGATCACCTTAACACAGTTATAAATACTGCTTGATCTGTTGAACAATTCATCTTCCCAAAGTGCTCAATAAAAGCAATGAATCGAATATATTGCCCGTAGTCAGAGCGGAGGAGGGGGGAGGGGGTGTTGCAACATGAAATTTATGATGTGAGGTCATAGCGTTGTTACCACACACTTTTGACTGTTTATAGTGCAATTTATTTTATTCATTGCTAGTGTATGTTTTCTATAGTACAAATGAGTTGTGGAGTTGTGCTAAGTTTCTTTTTCCTATTGTTGGATACAAAATATCAGGTATATATCGACCCTCAACCCCATCATATACATTGCTTGTTAGTTATTCTAGTGGTGATTTTGTATTGTTCTGGCACTCATGACAGGGGCAGCGGTTACAATGCAAGAAATACTGGTGAATCTAAGAAAACAGATCAACACGGAAAAGTATCTAGTGCATATCATTGTCCATAAGTAGCCTTCAGACTTTAGCCCCGATTTAACACATGGTTATCGAATACACAGAATCAACTTACAAGTTGCAGCCAAACGTTCGTCTTCATGATTTGGTTCTTTTCGTCCTAGAATAATAAAATAAACACTCATTAGTTATCTATCTCGTTATTTCAACAATAGAATGAGCATCAAAGGCAACCACACAATACATCATTGGTGATTTCTTTTTATCTCCATTGGCTGGTTCCTTGGTATATTCCATGGAATGCGTTTTCATTTATATGATACAAAAATGGGAAAGAATAAATTCATGCTGTGAAGCCATGCTAATGTGATGGTTAATGACAAGCCAGCTATAGTACCATTGGCGTAAAATAAAGTATATCATTTACAAATTAATCAAAAGATAGCGCTGCAATTATGTATGCTATGCAATAATATATACATTTTCGTTGTATGGTGATTTAACATTGCTAAAAATTTAAAATGTTAAAAATGGGTTCAAATTTTGGTTATTTAAACAAAATTAAGCTAAAAGAATATACGAATGGATCTGAGGTCGATTCCTGTAAAGAGTGTCCGACTTTCAGACAACTGTGCAGTTACAATATGTTTGCAACGAAAACATACCTGATCATATTCAAAACGGTAAAACTAAAATTAATCAGGTATCAGACCAAAAACCAAGAATAGCTTCAGACAAGGCATGTAAGTCTCTTTTTTTCAATTATTTTGACTTCCAGGTACATCGTCCGAGTTCTGTCGTCAAGTTTTGAAATACCAATCTTTCAGAGCCGAATCTCATGTTATTGTTGGGTAAAGCTGTAGGACTTATTTTTATGCTAGAACCATATAGAATGTAGATGTACCCGGAAGTGAGAAATAGCGCAGATTCCATGTCGTGACTTACAGGCCCTGTTTTCAAGTAATATAGTGCTAGTTGGAATCGACCCCAGAGTGTCAGTGATCATCTGCCCACAAACGTGTAAATGAAAAAGGGATAAGATAAGCGTTCTAATCTGCATTAAGGAGAAGGAACAAAAAACGAACAAGCGGTGTCTAGTAACACCTTTCAATATTGTGTAAGACCAACAAGCAGTGCCATCCCTACTCTTTTCACAGGTTTGTCACTAATAAGATCGTAATCGTCAAAGCAGATCATTGTGGCCCACGTGGCTTTCACCACAAGAAACCAGTGTATGCTCAACCCATTAGAACCAAACTATTTTTACATTCCGCGGACCTTTTTTTAGATGAAAACACTTTGGCTGTGAATACACAATTGTGTAAATTAAGCAAATACAGCTGAGAGCGACTGGTATAGTTAAAGTAAAATTGCATAAGTCTTAATGCAAACATATTTGCTGCAAGCATGGGCAATATGCATAACATACAAGTCTTATACAAAAGAACATTTTATATAATTTTTTTTTCATAAATATATTAATCGTAAAATGGTTAAGCTTAAAACCCCCTATGTCTCAACAACCTGGCATTCGCAAAGTAACACCATTTTGGGCGTCTTAGCATCCATATAGGGATAAAATTGACTCTTTCGCAACTCTTCCATAACAGATATCAAGTGGTAGGTTATTTGATCAGAAAGCTTTTTACGAAGTTTTTACATGGGTAAGTAAAACGAACTGTACTGGCAACATGCTTCATATATTCTTCGATAACAGTTTAACACAATGCCGTGTGAAGAAAATACAGCAGCTAACCATGACGAGTCCTGTGCCAGTGAGATTTGTCCGATTTTATAAGAATACTGCCCCACGGAGATTCTATCCCAGCTTTCAAGTTGAAATACTCTTACAAATAGAATATAACATTCTAAACACATAACCCCAATTCTACTGAATGTACACAGAGCCTAGATCGTTTGGTTTAAACTTACACAACCGATTCTCGCCTGTGTCATTACCAAGCATCCTTATAAAAACCATCGTTCAAATTGTGAAAATATTTTGGAAAATATTAATAAATGATGAAAAAGTGAATGGGGGAACGGAAGCGTTAATATTAATAAATGGGAATAAATTATTCTAGTTGCCAAATGTCACCTGTTGAGCGAAAATTCCGTCCCCTCGTCTCCAGTTTTATAGATTGGTTATCAATCAAGCAGTATTGGAATCCATCTAACAGGGTGAAATTTTGAAGTCATATTCGATAATAACTAAAACTCTACGAAGCAAGTAGAGCATCATGACGACCTTGTTCTCTCCACATTTCGGACCTTATCAAAGAATTTTTAAAATAGTATGCAACGACTGTAATCATTGGCCTGCAGACTAGAAACGTGTAGACTAGAAACGTGCAGAGTAGAAACGTTTCGTCAATTTTGATTGCATGGACAGAGTAAACTGCAGAGCAGAGCAAAACAACAACCACAATCACTTGGGTTGATTGGTTGATTGGAGTTTAACGCTGTGCTGAAGAGAATTTCACTTACATGATTGCGGTGTATTCGAACAATAATTGTCACCCGCACAGTCA
This sequence comes from Mopalia muscosa, assembly GCA_031763545.1. NCBI lineage: Eukaryota > Metazoa > Mollusca > Polyplacophora > Chitonida > Mopaliidae > Mopalia > Mopalia muscosa. Next base: position 3,377 of record JARFOD010074620.1, read on the forward strand.
AGATTTAAAGTGTTTTGCAATGTTTGGAAAGTTAGTTTTTCTCCAGTGCTAAGAAAGACATCAATGTTACTCTTCAACGAAACTGTCCTAACCCTGAGGGCCGTAATCATTTGGAGACGAACTGGTTAATATTTGATCATTCAGTGGACATTTTCGCCATCTGAAGAATTAGTTAGTGATTCTGTTCAGGTGGATAGTCTGTTTATTGCAAAAAAAGTTAAGACCTCTCAACCTTGGCAACTAGAATAGTAAAACGTGTGACCGCCACCACGGGGGATATATGTTTTAGTAAGGTTTGTTAGTGTCGTTTGCTTACTTGTGTTCTTGCTTTCTCAGCCGGCTACCAAAACGTTGAGGGTGGAATGTCTCGATAATTTGTGTCATTTTCTGCCAGGGATCACGGCTCACTCGATAGTAGTTAATACGATTTCGGATCATCAGTTTAAAGCGAGTGTCATTAATATGCTATAAGTGTATTCTCACTGTTCGCTTTGTAATTGTGACCTGAGGGGACTCCCGTTTTTCCGAAAATTCGATTGGTCGAAAAAAGAGTGAAAATCCGACCAATCAAATCTCATCAAATATAGATAATTCGTTATATTTATTCGTACTGTGTGAACGCATCTGTATTCATAACACATGCCAAGTGGCTGAGTTACATTCTTTCCGATCGTTCTCAATTGTTACTTAATTGTTACTTTCGTAAAACATGCAAAGCTGGGGCAATCCAAACAAGATCATACGTTGGTTCGCTTGGGGAACTGTGATATTTACTCTGTACTTAATGTAATTTCACTCATATGACCTCAAATTAGCCTCAACCACTCTGGCAACAAGCAATGTCAAGATAGAAAACTAGAAAAAACAAAGTAGAGATAGATTATTGAAATAAAACGACAGTACAGTGCGCGAAGTCCAGAGAGGCACAACACAGTAGGCTACATGTAAATATAAAACACACAAAATGTACATCAACATCACATTAAATTCTATGATTGTATGTTCCCTTTCGAAAGTAATATAACGTCTTGTAGTTTGTTTTTGTGTTTTTTGAGTTTGAGCGACCTCTCAAGGGTATTTTACTTATACGAGGAGAGGAAACCATGTAAAAACTACCCCGCCCAGATCCGGGGCCACATCCTGTTATTGTGACTAATACCCCTGAGGTCGACAGACGGTCTCCAACACGTGTACATCGATATAGGGTTAGTCGGCCGACCCGTTAACCACTAAACCACAACGGGCCAAATGTGTTGTGAGATCGTCCGTTTTGATTCCCGGACACTTCGTTGATTTGGGCCATATTATTCACATTGGGCGTCAGAACTGGTGAATGTTTGTAGTCAATTACCTTTGATATCTCAAGAGCTCACGAGTCTATCTTAAACAAACTAAAACTTTTAATTCAAACCGGCTTTTTCCGTAAGAATGCTGTCTTATTTTTAACACAGCTATTTGATTTGGGACAGACAAGCCGTTCCAGCAATACCAAAAGGGCTTGTACAACAGACGTATCTATTGACCTTTTTCTGTGTGACAACGTTATGATTTTTGGTTAACGATAAGGCAAGTACATAAACATAATTCTACAGTTTTTTCGCTAGATTGCCTGATAAAAATATATAACTGGCACCAAAACAACGGCGTGTCAGTGTTGATGGCATTAAAAACAAACTCTTGTTCCAGAACAAGAAATAGTTCGTCTCTTTTGCATGCGTTTGACATGTCAATATTTACAAAATTGTATTTGCCATAATAATCAATACATTGACCTTAAAAAATATACCACTGTAGGAATAGTATGAGTCACTCTATTTGTTTTGCTCCTTTACCAATGTGAGGAAACCACATTGCACGAAAACGGCTGCATATGAAGAAGTACCAGACAAGTAACCAACTCCCAGAAAGAACCACCAAGTCAACACTTCTCGGTTTTCTGTTGTCTGTTAACAGTAAGAGCAACTCCTGGTTATCCGTTAACAGAGAGACCACAAGAAGCCGATGTGTTTGTTTAGTCACTGTATTGCGTCTAGTTATTGTCCTGTATCCAATGACGGCGGAGAGTTTTCCTCGCAAAATTGGACCTGCACGCAATCATATAAGTGAAATAGCCTTAAGTAAGGCGTTAAACCCTTTCCAACAAACAAACAAAGCCTAGATTTTCGATTTGTGACGGGAATTTAGTATACGTTTTCATAAGCAAAACCTGTAAACTTTGAAAGCATTTGCTTCACCCTAGGCCTGCTGGGTGTTCTACTTTAAAACTGTACTGGTTTGATAAATTAATACTACATTCATTCATTCGATCATTCATTTAGTTCATAACAAAACACGAAATTCGGCATATCGTCCACAAACTGTGTACAGAAATCGAACAGAAATCATGGTCTCTAAGGCGATACTTATGCATACGCTGTCTCTGAAGAGAATACTTGTCTGTAAAGATGATGTCAGTTGGAAGTATAATTTTGTTTGTTTGTTGTGTTAGCGTCCTTTTCAAGGAAATTTCGCGCTTATATGACGACGGGTATGACGGTGGTCAATTTAGTGATTTAATGCCATTTGATTTAAAAGGTTACCGTCTTACCTCCACGGCTTGCGTAAAGACACAGGAACATTTTAGATATACAATGTTGAAAAATTGGGTTAATTAGCAACAATTGGGAAGTCGTTGCCAGGCAAGTTACATGTGAATGAACACACCGTACCTGGTTCCATTTCAAAAATTAAAATTAAAAAACTTCTTGATGGTTACAAAATGCTTAACTGTAGGCCAACTGTGAGGGATGGGGTGGGGTGGGAAGGAGGGGTAGGGGGGTCAGCAGCGGGGTGAATGCTGAGTAGCCCCAGTTTTCAGGATGAGGCCAATGTACAAGTCGTTTGCTCTACTCATGGGAGCATGGGGGCCTGTTATTTAAAAGGTTTAGAAGACACAAGTGTTTTGGTAATTTTTGGTAATTTTTTTAACCACACGGTTTTATATTCATGAAAGTAAAGATTGTCAGACCAATCTGTAAGAGACAATTCAGGGTATATCCAATTATTATAATAGAAACTGTACATTATAACATTTTAATAATGTGTCAGAATCTACTTTAAAACAGCTTCCTAACTCTACTTAAATAAATTAGTATAAAATAAGAAATCCAATATACTCACGATGTTTATCAACTGGCTTAGCGCCAGACTGAAGGCCACCTCAATCGTGTCGTCAATGTTACGTACAGGACGAATGAGAGGGTTGTAGCTTTCAAATAGATCGTTCAACAATCGCACTTCATCGTCACTGCCCTGACCTGGAAAACATAAAATCGTGTTTTAAATTATTAAATTAAAACTAGAGTTAAACATTTATTCAAAGCTAACTTAACATAGTTTCGTATTGGCCAACACAAAGGCTTCAATATTCGTAAAAAATTGTACAGGTACAAAATTTATTGTTCTCATTGTTTAATTACTTAAATGATGTTTAATAATTAACTAAAGCAACACCAAACCGTTCAAATGAAAACTATTAAAACTGGAAAATAACATTTATCCAAAGCCCTGTTAACACAGTGTCAAGTTTGACAACACAACGGCTTCTAAGTCCGACCGATATTACACTAAACATTTATTAACTTCTAAAGCTAGAAACTATACTTGTCTATTTATTTGCTCGATGTTATCTTACACTGTTTATTATTACCGGACTGTACAATATGTGACGGAGGCAATAACTCTGGCTATGGTAAGACACAAATACAGTCATAGATTGCTGCTTTAAAACAATATGTGGGTTAACAGTAATCGAGACGACAATCAAATTCGTTTCCTGTTTGTTTACACTGGCAGGTGAAAATGTATGGAACAATACACATTCCGTACCATGAAACGAATTAAAGACCAAATAAAGATATAATATGAGCGATTATTGCTATATAAAACCAATAAACCTACAATAAAATAGATCCAGAAAAGTACTGATATAACTGAACTTCAAACAAAATTAGCACACTGATTGTTTTTATGAGCTTGCATACCAGCGTATTAAAACAAACCAGTAAAATACTGTATCACAAATGCAGTTGTCGATAGCTGGGGTAATCTCAGAAACATCACTTAAAGGACTAACAGGATGCAACAATGGTCTAATGACAATGACGATGGGATTGGATAAGCAAATGATTGAATAATGGACAAAATTGGACAGACGGACGAACGGGAAAACGCAGGAGTAAACTATAAAGCGAATGATTGAAAACATCTTTCAATCGACTATATTTTCCCCCATAACTTAGATTGTTAAGAACCCGTTTCTTGACAATTACTATCTCGAACAAACGAACGAACGCGAAAACGAACAAGTAATTTATCGCACAAATGGATAATTACATCTTTCAATCGACTATTTTATTCATACGATACATTTTTAAGAAACTGTTTGCTGATAATTACTATCTTGTTGCATTTTTAAACCAATTTCAAGTAACGTTCATAATAACTTCTATATTTTTTTTACAGCATTTATTAATCGAAGTTTAGATATAAAATCATTTGTGAGTAATTCCATACATTTCATTTAGAAGACAAAAAAGAACTTTAGATTTGTTTTCGTGAGCATTACCATATAACTGGTATCGGGTATCATGGGATTTTCTCGCTCCATGTCGTAAACACGATCACACGCAAAACAAGAGTCAATCGAGTTCCATAACATTGTATCAAAGATCAATTAAAACCGCAAAACAGTCGATAATGTTGGGTATTTTATGGAATTGATAACGACGGAGGAGTTACAAGGGTTAATGCTTGGTAATGGTCCATAACAATGAACGGCTATAACTTACTCAGGAGAAAAAAAGCAATCCCATTAGTGAGTTCTGGTAAAATACATGCTTAAAAAGATTGGCCATGTAATGTTGAAGGACGATCTAGAAAATAAGATTTCATTTATTATTCCGCTGATACTTTATATTCCAACATCTGTGGTACGAATCTCTTCAGAGTACAACCGAGCACATGCTGTTTTGCACTCCATTCATATTAATATGTTGACATCCAGTCAAATTTCGTCCTTATTAAGTATGATTAAATTCACGTTTTTCTGACGATAAAATATAATTTTAGGCTTTAGCCAAAATTAAAATGACAGATGCAATATCGGTTAACCGGAAGTTAGAATGAATTCATCTGCATAACAATAAGTTATTTGTATAGGAATGGTTAAAAATGTCTGTAAAAGGATTTAAATCTCAAAAGATGTATGACAACCCCAATTTTTTTCAACTGTGTGATACAGCACTATACCTAAATTGCACAATAAATCAAATTATCAGACACATAATATTTGTCAGCGAAAAACTTCTCCTCTGAATAACCTCCGGTGACCTGTGAAGCCATTCGATTCAACTCACACAAAATTTATATCTGCTTGGTATTGGAAAACAATTGTTGAACTTTTCAGCAGTGTAGACTTTAATTATTCATAAACTTTTGGAAACAGACGTAATGCTCACATTTACATGACGTTTACATCAATTTACCAATTCTTGAAATGCTTAACGAAGTCTGATTATATTTAATACAGTACCCAGTGACGACCAGGGAACGTCTGCGTTTTCTGAAAAAACAGACAGTAACCTTCTTATGACCTAACTTGGCACCCTTTGGCTAAGGGCAGTTTATTTGAAAAGGAGAAATGTTGGCTTTACTTAGCACTGGAGGAAGATTATCTTTCGAACATTATAGAAACGATTCACATCATGGTTGTGCAAGTGTCAACTATCGCTGGAATACGCCGCCGTCATATAAGTGAAATATTCGTAAGCACTGTGTAAAGCACCAATCAACCAACCTAACGTGGCTAGTACAATTACTTGTACTTTTTAGTTCGGTATATGTTGATAGGTGAGAATCCGGAAGCATAAATCCAGTGAATGATGTGATATGCTATATACCATTATCAAAATAAGTTAGATATCAACGGGAAAAGAGAATACCATTCACTAAACTATCAAATCAATCAAAGCGAATTAGCACAATCCATTCATGGATATTGTTTTACAAGTCACGACTGTCACAGTATTTATCTGGGTAACCCACAGCCAGCTGATACTGTGATACATAATAAATCTGAGCGGTACATTTCTCAAGAATATCTCCACATTTACAACAGGCCAGGCCAAACGTAGAGAAAGTATTATACATCAGACACAGACACGACAGATTACAAAGAAAATATCATTAAGAGAATCCATTCATTAGAGATAGATATAAACCTCTGACGGCCAATTAACGGTGATGTATTGGAACCGAAGGAATGCAGAACTTGGAACTGGCTTGTCGGCGCAGGACTCCCATCTCCCACAGCCCGTCGACAATGAACAAATGGACAGCGTACTTGTTTCGCTGATAGTCCAGCAGTTTCAGATGTGATGCCTTTAAGCAGGATCCGTCAGTTAAATGAACTATTAGGAGTTTGAATTATATGTTTATCTCAGCGCCATAGGTATACTGTTTGCTTCATTGGCCGTTTAGGCCATGTTCACGACTTTTTGTCTCTCACATGAAAGGGTGTCGGAAAACAGAGTGGAAGACACGTTACTGTTTCTCCATCAAGATTGACAAGATACAAGGCTAACACAAAATGCCATGCAAGGGACAATACCAAACATTGCTGATATGGCTTATAGCCACCGATAACCACCCGCCACCGCATGCGAATCGTGTATGTGCAATTTCAATTAAGGTCTTTCAAACATGCAAAAAAATAGGTACCTATTGATCTGACGTGAAAACAAATAAAGCTTAAATATCTTGTTTGATTGGTGTTAAGCGTTGTACTCAAAGGGTATTTCACTTATATGACGACGGTATTACTTAACGAAATCTGACTCGGCATAGACACTTAGGGATATAAATATGTCATCGTTTGTGGATCATAATGGTGCAAAACAGACTATTTACATATGTTTTTCACCATCTCCAACACATGACAAACATCATTGGCGCTTTGAGAAATACAATAAAGTATCATTTTGTACTGTTAAATGCCTCAAACACATTTAAATAGTGTACAATGTAGTATATATTGCAAATGCTTTGTACGCGTTTCCTATGCTTTCTTTGTGCACAAGGTGTGGTTTTATAGTATTCCATAAGCTGTGATATAAATGCGTTTTACACAGTGCTTGACCGGCTATATAATTGACGTTTAATACGTTCATTGATGTAATTACATGAAGAGAGTATATTTAAGCCTATTGAATATGTATCAAGATGGAATAACTCTCGTTGTCTCTGACAGACATGGATTTACGACTGTAGATTTGGTAATTCATTGTATCTGGTTATCCTGAAAGGGTACGTGATAACATCAGAACGGGAGTTTCCTATTATATCATCTTGTCTATGTCGACATAAAACAGTATTTACGTTCAAATAGAGCGGCCAAATAGCCCGCTGTCCCATAAACATGATGCTGCTCTTCGCCGTCCTCTTTCCTAACGTTTATCGTCCATGGAGATAAGCTGATTTAATGAGATTTATTCTTGGACCGTTTCATTGACTAACCTCCTCTGTCCTCTACATCTACCCGTCAACGCCAGATGACAATAAGCCAGATACCAATAAAATAAAGCCTTCATTAAGTTCTGATTTAGGTGGCCGGTGTAGTTAATACAGTTTTGATTTTATTTTTCCTGGAATATTACAGATGGTTTGTTTGTTTGATTGTGGTTTAAAGTCGCTCAAGGGTATTTCACTTGTATGACGACGGAATGTCCACTTAACACTGCTCCTAAACTATTACGACGGGAAACCGAGAGTATCCTTAGTAAAAACCACCCCGGCATAACATGGGATTGACAGACGGACTCGATCCCGTGAACCGCATATCAAAGTAAGATGAGCAAGAGTAAACAGAAAACACTATAAAGCGACGACCGCGGGCCCCTGGCATACCCCGGAAGCAGACGTATTTGGTTTCTGTTTGCTTGATTGGGGTTTAATGCCGTACTTATCAAATTAGAAGGATAAGTACGCAGATAGTCTTACCACTAAATCGCGTTCGATGTTTTATCATACATCCAAAGTGAGCGATCGTTGTCCTACTGGGGGTTTTGCGCCACATTTAATTATTTTTTTTACTTCCTACGTGGAAGACGAAACTGGAAAAGGATTAACAGTACTGGACAAGCACGTGACATATACCATGGTGTCATGTGATAAAGTATGCAAATTACGATGTTACACACCTCCACATAAGGGCTTGTCTACCACGTAGTTCTGAGATCTCCGTCCAACCGGCGCATTTATTCAATCTCTAGACATCTATGGACTATTTCGAATTACGCCAACACTCTATCAAGGTGAGTGGAGAAAATAGCTTGGAAAGTTGAGCATGTTTTATACTCACTCATAAGTGGGTATTTAAAACCTTTTGTTCTTATCCGCGATACAACACTCTGGTTTTCTCGGCTGATCACTGCGAACAAGGTTAATGAAGTCACGTCATTTAGGGTGTTGCAGACTGCAATTGTTTGTGTCATAATGTAGGACGCGGCCGTTTAAATGACCGTCTAAAAACACATCTTTGTCAGTAACCAATCAGAGGCTTCATGAAGATTTAGACTAAAAACAAATGTTAAAATATTTAATTGGGGATATTTGAAGGTAAACCCTGTTCTGTAAATCATCGAGAAACGGGCATTTTTTTGTCAGAAGCTATAAAAAAGGATTTGTATATAGCGGATGATTTGCGGGAGTAAGCATGCTGGGTAATGCATCCATTACCTAACGCCATTAATATTATTTAATTTACGAACTATCGATTAGAAGTGGTTTCTCCAACTTGGACTCAGATCACCATTAATAGACTTACAAACAATGTACACTCTTGACGAGATACCAGTACAGAGAAGCGATTGTCACGTACTGCGTAAAGTTGTGTTCAATCATATACTTTCAGAGATCATTTTAGCTAGGCTTCTGTAGAAAAAGCCATGGTTCTCAGTTGGAAAGTGATAGATTTTCTATAACAGTTGAAGTAAAGGGTTCCATATAGAACCATAAAGGGTTCTGTCAGAGCCATACGCTGAAGAACTATCAATGGTTCTATCAGAGTCATTTGTTTTAAGTGTGTAGTTACATTACCGTAGAATAACGTCCCGAGGCAAAGGAACACGAGTAGAGCGGGCCAAAGATTAACTGAGATAAGTAACCAGGGTTTAATAGACTGAGCACATCAAAACAAACCAGTCATTTCCTGTGTATTATTAGATAACAGCCCTGTATACGCAACGCGGGTTTCATGATCTACTCAGATGACAGGAAAGTCGATATTTCTCTGAATGTATTGGTGCCTGTCGTATGCTTTGTTTAAGTTTGATTGTACGCCGCACTAAGTAATTTCACTCACATGAAGGCGAGTCCGCCAAATGGGCGAGGTAACGCCACAAACAAAGAAAATAAAGGACAATCCCAGTAGGCAACACAACTATATCACGGATCATCAACTTCTTGTTGCCCCTGGCTCTGTGCGAAACTAGGCAACAAGGCAACAAGATGTTCCACCCATGCTCCCGCAGCTTTTTCTTTCAGAGGCATGCAAACACTTAGGCCCTACTACCAATTCAGGCTATTACAGCCTTTTGAGATTCAATATACTTTTGAATATTTCTGAAAATATTTAGCAAATCGATTGATGTATTATGAGTCAAACGTAAAACTATTCATTCAACTGTTTTCGTTATTAGTGTCAACTCATTAAAGGACGTGACACTTAACAATGTTGTCAAACTTTTTAAAACAATAGATATCTTAGAACCAGATAGTTATTTCTCTCACAATCGAACTTAGTTCAATTGTTATTATAAGTCATCGTTTGATTGATTGGTGTTTTACGTCCTGCTTAACGGCATTTCACTTGTATGACGGCGGTCCTTCCCCCACAATAAAATTGACACTAGCATAACCAACAAGTGAAGGTAAATTTTCTTCCAGTGATAAGTAAAGACAGCTTTGCTACTCTGATAGATGCATTAAAAGGTACATGCTAAGATTCTCTTATGTTTTATTGCAGTCAAAAAATGAGCTGTATTTGCATGGTGATATGGATGATATTGACCCTTTCAGAGAAGTTCAGGACTCTTACCTGGTCAAATAGAGTCAGTAAGTCATGTCATGTGATCAGAGATATTTAAAGTAATTCACTCCAGTTCCGGGTACATCGAACATTCTCTCTAATTTCTACATAAATGAGCATGTTAAACAGATGGCAAACAGCAGTAAAAAAATATCGGCATTGAAACCATGGTGACAGAGTCTGAACCAGGTACCCGGAAGTCAAGTACAGGGAAACGAGACCCACATGCCGTATCAGACTTTTACCAGGCTTTGACAGGTTATTTATCTGTATAATGGTGGATTGTCGCCCAATGGGACAAAGAAAACACCATCAACACTATGACCATCAACAGTGACAACATTTTACAGAACTCAATTTAAGTTTCTTTGTTTTTTTATATTTTATGCTGTACTTGCGGTAATTTCACTCACATGACTGCGTGTCAGTTCAATGGGTGAAGGAAACCAGACAACAAACAAAAACAAGACAGAACAAAATACAGGGCACAACACAAAGACATCACTCACAGATCGAATGTTGCCTCTAAGCTCTGAAAGCACCAGGACAACAGGAAACTCCCTCCCACGCCTGCGGTACAGAACTCAAAACCTGGTACAAAGTACACCAAACCAATCGGTTTCCGGATGTCCCTTACATGAGAAAGCACCACTCGAGAGCCTACCTATAACCTCCTTACAGCTTTAAATTATTGTGATTTGTAAAAGACTGAATTATGCTAGATTAATCATTTTGTATGTAATGACAGGGCAAAATCCAAACAGAACACAGACAGCTAAAAAATAAAAAGGATCATCGAAAAGAAAAATCCTGAAGCTGAATCAATTGCATTATTTTTTTTAATTAAATTAGTTTCTTTTAGTATGTTCATTTACTTCCAAGGAATTGGATCGATCCGTACAACCCTTTGGGACATATTCGGTTAATGCAGACTTGTTTGCACGGCGTGTTTCGTAATTGTAACGGTCTCTGTTTTGTAAAAAAAAAAAAAATTCTCCGCGAGCGTGTAGAGAGATTGATTTATGGGGTACACAGTTTACAGACGAATACTTGTACTGAGTTCAAGAAAATCCAGGCCTGAGAAAAAAGGTCAATTATGACATCTTATGACGGCTGCGCTGAGATAAAATTACTTCATTTGTGAGTCGAGATACAGACCGGTTAGGTGTCGTTCAATACCAAAAAGTTGTAAACAAAAAGTAAGTAGTATGTCGAAGGAAGAACATAGACAATATTTTCTGGCTTAACTAATTTGTCAACATTTTCGTTTAATATGCTTTTCAAGATTTTTTTTGTTTCGTTTTCCGTGTATATTTATAAAACCTAGCGGATGGTACAATACAACAAAACAGTTTCGTTGGTGTAAACCAAGTCGTATTATAAATGGTTAAATGGATCCGTCAGAAGTCAAGTCTTAACATCCTTTTTATGTAATATTGATTCGATATCTATTAAATATCCGAGCGCCGCATCTCGTAAACTGTACTTCTCAAATTGTCATATCACTAATTACACAACTAAAATCCACATCAGATCAGCTCCGTATTGTGTACCCAGAAAGAACAATCTGAACATAAAGCTTAATAAAACTTCTGCCACATAATCACATGATGAACTAACTTAAACCCGTTATGGCGCGCAATGCCACAGAATTTCCCAGCTTAAAATTATAAGGTATGTTTGCTTGTTTTAAGCCATATTTAAACTGTTTTTTTTTTTTTTTTTTTTTTTTTTTTTTTTCAACAAAATCATTGCGTTTTCTCACCAGAGGAAGGACACGATCAGAGACGTCACTAACGATAAACGATGCATTAAGGTGCACTACTTACTGGCTTTATGATCATTTCTTCTAGGCAAAACACCACGTGACCTTAAAGATAACACGTTGACTGACTGCCTGTGCATGGCAATTAACGCGAGAGGGTATGAGAAAAGCCTGACTCAAACGATGACAGGCCAGTCACAAGACACGAGCCGCAGATGTAACAATAGGTTGACTATATATTGCCCCTAAGCTCGAAGGGCACGGAGACTCATCACTTTGACTAGTTTGGCACCCCCTATATATGTTATTAAAAATATAAACAATAAAATAAAACCCATAAAATCAAATTTCATTTTTTAAAATGAAACAAAACATAGAAAGATATTTATGTCTGTTTTGGTAAATTTTATGATGTTTTGTGTCTTTTACATGTGGGAATAACGATTTCTTAGCTCGAACAAATTTTATTTCCGAAAGTTGTTGCATGTCGAACTGAAATCCGTCTGGGACTCGAACCCACGACCCACAGAGTTAGGCACCTCAAAATCCTCCAAACGACGAAAATATTGTATTTTAATTTGAAACGAGTATTCTTTACCTTTACTGGGCTTCGTTTGCAGGTTAAAGTTTTTAACTCATATCTGTGTTGTCATTAGTGGAGACTTAACGAGGTTTTCAACTTTCAATAACAAAAATATACACAGCAATCTGACAGCATTACCAACACAGCATCTGTGGTATGTAGATATGGATAACTGTAAAATAGTCGGCTCAATACATATCGATGCTACCCCAGACAACACGGGCAGATATAAAACTTTATGACACTCTTGAGCGGGTTTCTATACCGTGCATCTTAACCATCAGCTGGCGCCTAGTGCGGCGTCTAGCGATCATATACCCTTTACTTTTCGTTTGACAGATGGCAGTTTTAATCCCCTTATCGTGTCTTCAGTCGTATAACGATCTTGTCAAGGATTTACATATGTATATAAGACTTAGTACATTTCGATAATCAATACAGCTGAATTTGGCCGGTAGCGCTATCTACCCAGTTATCTATACATATATTCACAATAAATGCCCTTTTCGAAGCCTATACTTTCGGACCGATTGGATTTTCACACCTGGGGAAATGTTGCCCAAATGACAGGCTGGTGTATATTTATTCTGTAATTCTGCCCGCAATTTATCAGTAATTATAATGCCATTTGATATTATGCTAAAAGTAATTACACTTCTACCGAGTCATCCATACATTTATTCAGGACAGATTTCCAACTCCAAGGCTATACATACGATTCGATCGGATTAGTACACCTGGAGTATAAATAATGTCTAAATTACAAGCTGATATTATATTTATCCGGTAATTCTATCCATAATTGATCATTAATTATATGTTCATCTTACATTACGCATGTTAGAACCTTCTATTAAGACTAAGCTCTGACATAGTAAGTGCACACAAATAGCAGCAAGTCTCATTGTTTTACCATTTATTGTACATAAACAGCGCGACTGGCTGCTATCGCCTTGGGAACAATTCACCACCTGTTGAGTTCCTTTCATATTCCTCCCAGCAATAAGGTACGAGCCCATTATAGCTGTGCTCATTACAACATTGTGCTTCAACTATATTCTACAATGAGGCAAATACTTAAATAATGTTTTGCACTACAGAATCAAAATGTCCTCTATCTCAAACAAAAATGAGAGCGTTCCATTTACTGGCTGTTAAATAAACGCTAGAGGAATCAGAGACTCGAGGAAGAAAACATACCTGGTAAGCAGGATTCTTGCGGATTTACTTTCGCTAAGCAGGTCGTTTTTAAATATATACAGTCTATCCTTGAAAGCTATACTCTGCGACCTAGTAAGAGCAAAGTAAGTATACTTATCTAGATGAGCAAGTAAGCAATAGAAAAAGTAATGCACATATAATTAATGTTTTATACAGTGGTATTTCAGCCAGTCCGTGTTCATATAACAAAAACCTGGTGTGTTACAAATGCACTATTATATTATATTATATTGATTAGGGTTTAAAGTCGTTCTCAGTTGTATTTCACTTATATAACGACGGATTGTCCACTTCACACTGTTACTAGCCTAATTACGGTGCAAAACCGGGAGGAACCTCGTAAAAACACCAACGCCGCGGTTGAGGGAGCCACGGTCGTGAGCTCTCATTATTATAGAAAGCTATAATAATAAAATATCTTTTAAAAGGTAAACTAATTATTTAAAAAGTGCCTGAATGTGTATAACTGCCTTATGACCGTATCCAACAATATACAATTTATTTAAATATTATTTATTTAAATTTATTGAAAGAACGCAATTAAACAATATAATTTGTGTTTTCAAATATAGATCAATCCCAGAGCGTTCCTATACATTCCAACATATATTATAAGTTTCTACAATAAATTTTGATTTTTATATTACATAATTCCACATTAATACTGTATAGTCCTCTTTCAATTTGTAACATTTTTGCATGTTTTTTATCTTTATTTTGAAAGCACATATAATCCCATCGTTTTATCACATTTTCAAATCAACCTTCTTTGTTTTAATTTGCTAACTATTATTTTATTGCATATTTCAAAGATCTGTGATTAAAGTAGTGAGACATTGCCACGTGGATAAATTTGACTGCGGTTTAAGCATTACACAATGTTCAAGATCCAATTATAAAATGGATATAGCCGGATAAAAAGTTAAGAGATAATTCAACACAAAAAATTATGCCCGTTTTATACCTATATGAATTTTATGGCAGAGAAGAGTATCGCTTTGAGCTTTATTTAATTTTTAACAAATGGACTGCTATAAAAGTAACATATACAGGCCTTCTGATGTAAAGGGAGTTGTTTGTGTTAAAGCATAGGACATCACACCTCAAATCAGAAGACCTGCATATATTCAGCCTGCATTCTATACAGCGCCACATATATTCGTTGTAAAATTTTTATTTTAACGCACATATTCAAACTTCATAAGAGTTATAAGGAAATATGTTAATATTTTCACATTCTACTGGTTAATAGCTCTATTAATTTGTCTCTATATGCAAGCGTCAAGGAAAGCAATATGCATATATACTTGCGATATATTGCACTCAAGACAGATAGGTCCACTTAAAATCTTACATGAGTCACGAAAAGTGACAATAAGTGTATAATTTCGACAAAGAGAGCTCCAGATTTTATTTCCTATGACCAAACTATGTGGAGCAAACCCTTTTCTATATATTTCTGTGAAGATGGTTTCAATAAACCGAAATATGTACTCAACATGAATTGTTTATTATTTGTTGAGTTGTCACCATAGTAACTATACTCATCTATGTGAAACTTATAACTAAAAATTCAAATATACCAGGTGAGAACGTTTTCTGTGTTTCAGAATTACTCCACTGGTGGATTCAAAAACTTGTCTTTCTTCTCGATTATCCACGGTAGCCTATTTATGTAGGACGGATGGAGAAAAGGACAATTAGTTGCCATATAACTGAAATAACATTGAGCACGACGTAAAACCCCAATCAAACAAACAAACCGAAATAGACGTGTTCATAACAGCTGACATATGTGAGTTCTGTGACAACTACTCTGTCGTCAGTTCAGATGAACATACATCATGGTTGGAAATAATCATGTTAGACAGGTATACTTAAACAAAGTTATATCTGTTATTTCTGATTGTAGAGCCATTGATTGATTTGTCTTTAACGCCATGTCAATGGCCTAAATTCACTTAAACATACTGCGGGAACTTCCAGCAGTTATATATAACAAGTGTTGAATACAAATGCTAGGTTGAAGAAAACTAGTCCCTGGTGGTATGAATAGACTCCAAAAGCACGCTGCCCTGGGGGCCTCTGATAATAAAAATGTAAAAAATTATTAAGCAGCATAATAGAAAATGATGACTGACCAATAGATTGCTTGGGTGGATGGCTGGTTGGATGATTGATTGATTGATTGATTGATTGATTGATTGATTGATTGATTGATTGATTGATTGATTGCTTGATTGATATGTCGGATGGTTGATTGGCTAACTATTTGTTTGGACTGATTGATTGTTTTCTTTACTGACTGACTTACTGATCATTTTTTCGCTTGATTGATCCAATGACCATTTGATTGATCGCTCGATCATTTTATTGATCGATCGATTAATGAATTGATTTATTGAAGCTAAGCAAAGAAACAACATAATCCAAAAATGCATTTAATCCTGTACTTTTGTAACGCCTTTATAATATGTATACATTTTATATCATAGCCTATTTACGGGTGTTTATTTCACTGTATAATGACTATCTGGAATCCTTCCGTCCACATGTGTAAACAAACAAACATTTGTTCATTACAAACGTATTCATAGCCACCACACACTATTGGCTGTCGAAATAAATTTTGAGCGTCAGTTTTGCAGGTCATATCAACTAATAAAGAATACGAGAATTCCTTATCCTTCAAATGTTATTAAACTAATGATGCAACGAACACCCTGTCTATTTTCTGTGTACACGAATAACATTGGTTAAGGGGAGGAAGATCGATTGAACAGGCCGTGAAAGCTTGATGTATTGTACTACATGAAGTCTATCAATTCGCCTGGCATGAACGTATCAAACCAAACATTATTTGATTACGCCAAATTCTATTACCTATGTTTGGATTGATATAAATGTAATATTTTCAATTTCCAAGCATGACATACATGATATTACACAATCCTCTTGATATAACATTCAACTCTATTATTTATTGATTTTTTTTGTTTATTTATTATTTTATATGTCCCGCAAATAACGTCCTCTCCACCATGGTATATAACAGCTGGTAGCTTATTAATTACCATGTACACTATGGTGTGTTTCACGGAAGAGCTAGAATATTTATTACATAATACACTATATGTACGTTAGAGTAATGGTCTATACAGAGACCCGGTACGATCACTGGCTCGGAAATTGATTTTAAAGTACTAACATATGCTCTTATTAACGCAGAGAATGCTATAACCGCCGTATATAAGATGTATACACAGGGACGTATGTTGGGTTCACCGCTGCATTGATTTATAAACGCAATAAGCTAAACTGTCATCAAAACAAAATATGCCTTGTTTATAATGTAAAGAGACTAGGATTAGTAAATAAATTAAGACATTTGGTAGATATATGGATAGCTCTAAAACTGTGGTAGAATTACCGCAGTATATATCTTAAGAAGGCAAGCAAAATGGTGTTTCTGTGAAATACAATATCCTATACTCACGGCTTCCGAATTGAATGAGTATATTACGCACTTATTTTAAATACCAATAAAATTCCATATGCTATAATTCATCGACTGAATATCAACATGACAATAATATTGTTATACATGTTTTACGAGACAAGCATAATCTATGAACAAAAAGAGACACCTTGACGATCTTTATCATCCTGTAAAGAGAAACCTGCTGCCTCGCATGCATTAACAGCATGATTGTTTATCACAAGTTTAAGCCAAGTGACTAATGGTTAATAATTGATTACAGACAGAAATTCCGAAGGGGACGCAGAATATAATATATATTTACCACCATAGAGGAGTTGCCAGGTGGACTGGGTAAAGCTTAAAATGATAGCTATACCCAGTGCTAGGGTCCCCGTCTTTATCTTCATACTGCATGTTCAACAACACTCCATACCGGTCGCCATTAGAGTGTTCTCTATGTACACACGGTTCAGTTGGGAAAGGCTGGTAATCCTGTATTTATCACCATATAATCACGGGATAATCCCTCAAAACATACGCTTATCCTTTCAACGTACTATAGCACCTAGTCAACGGTGGTTTTTTTTTTCACTTTCAGCACAGCACATGCGCGGGCCGATTCCCTATACGTAGACTACGTACTACTAGTCATCTCTACAGTATCCATTCTCGTTTAATTCCTGTCTAGTGAACGCACGTGTCTCATTCGCCTGTATACGTTGTGATGATACAGGGAGAATGAACAATCAGTGTGAAACTGGTGGATATATAGGTATATGTATATACTTATAGTGTACAGTAAGTATTGGGAAGCCTGTTCAAATTACCCATCTCTAGCACCACATGGTTGAGCTGTTTTGGGAGTAGAGCTTCGTGGGGGAGAATCTCCTTCTCAACCTGATGTTATCTGTCGGCCTTAGACGAGAGCTTGTCTACATTCTTGAGTATACGATGCCAGGAGAGTCGGATGCAGGAGGTGGCCTAGTAAATAGTACTCGGGAACTCGTGCCAGACTTGTGCACTTGATTAGTTGCACATTTCAACGAAACATAAGCTCATCCCTAGGGTCACACATATGGCCCATTTGCATCTGTTAACAGGCAACTATAAGCAAGCACAATCCAACAACGCTGTTCTCTATATACAGTATATGGTTAATTCAACAGCCTGCTTTCTCGAATAATGAGAAATCCATGAAGAATAGGCTTGCCCAGTTAAAGGATCAAACACACCTATAGCCTCCATGTACAGTACAGCATTTTCTCACAACGCCTGTGCAATCAGCAGACACTCGAGACAACAGCTGGGTTGTATCACCCCGTCTCCTGGTGTATATAGGCTGCATACGAGAACTGGTGATAACCATGTTAATATGGTTTTCCTCGGAAAGAAATAACCCACATGAAGCGTGTCTAAGCAAAATCAAGCCTTGGTAACGCATGATCGAACACATTTCTGCTTAATACAGCATAAATTCGCAGATCCTAATCCAACATTTGCGATAATTCAAAGGGTGTAAATATTTACAGGCCTCACAGCGTTATAAACCAGGCTATGTAGAGAGCTTTTGGCATATCCACAGTGGGTGCTTGATCCCTGTAATGGCCATTGTTTGCTTTTCGAGATCTGGGGATTAAGGTATTCCCAACATAATAATAGACATACGCCAACAGTTTGCCTTTTGGTAACCTCGTCGGAATCGCAATAGGGCACGGCTTACGTAGGACTTATACCACTTGATCGAAGCTACTGCTGGCTTACAGAGCGATCACAACACGTAAATCCGTCAACGGTTTGTGTTGTGTGTAATTCGGTATAACCTCGCTCCACATAGTCAAATTCTGCTTTGCTGGACTCGTTCGGGAGGCTTTTTTTCCTTCGGCAATAGAATTCTCCAATCTAACCCAATTCACGGACACAGAGATCTAATGCAAAGCAGTAGTCCGAATGTTTCGAGGCATCATTGGGCTAAATTGGATACTCCTGCAATTCCATCACTATTATCCTTTACGTGGAAGTAAATCGACACTATTTGCCCGATATCGTAACGACCAGAAAGACATATTCACAGGCCTACACTTTACTAATGCAGTATGACGTACCAGTATATTTCGATCTAACCATATTCAGTCAATTGGCAGAGGGTCACTGACATGTGAATATGATCCTAAGTGGTTAAAGCGACACATTTGTCTAGTCTACGTTTGCAGATCTCAGAAATGGCAAATATGACGCAAGTGGAATTTGATGACTTGCTATGAAGCCGTTAAGTTAATAATCGCACGATTTCGATGGGAAATGATAAAAACTAGAAAATCATCAAATGATTTTAATATTGTATAACGCAAGCATCGAGGTATTTGTGACAGAAAATCAAAAGAATTCACTGAATATACTGTTAGAAAAATATGACTCAATGTATCCCTTAAATGTTCTTCAGTCATGGCGCAATTGGAAGCCGTTTTGGTTTCGTATGGATTTGTTTGTTGTGCTGTGGTTCAAATGCATGGCTCACTATTATATTGTTTGTTTGTTTGTTTGTTTGATAAGGGATAACGGGCAAACAGAGAATAATTACACTCCGATCAAACGGAGATTCATAGCCAACGGCCAAGTGACAGAACCTAATGTAATCCAAAGATTGGATAAGCCGCATGTTAAATGGGGGACAATATAGTGTTAGTACTGTTGTCTTTCGAGAGATTGATTTAACAGATCAAAGACGAACTCAAACCTATTTTTGCTGTATTGGAAATTTAATGTTCCTCCAGCGATAATTGCTAAAATAATAGAATAACATATTCAGACGTGATAAATCGAAGAAAAAAAAAAGAAAACAAAGAAAAATTTTTAAAAAAATTAAAACACTTCACAAAATAGCCTGCAGCCTGCATGGAATGCGTCCTCTTGTCCAATTCATAGAGGTTGGATATCCAGTACCCCGACGCATCCAGTGACCTGAATATCTTATCCTATTATGGAAAGAAGATTGAAAACTGATCTTGGCCATGGTACTGCCAAAGTGGCCAGAATTCAATTTATTTTTTAAGTGGATATTGGATTTGAGGCACAAAAAAACATCACAAACCGTCTCGTGACGTTCTACATGGATCGAAAATGTACTTAAGTTTTTTTTGTCCGGTGATTTTAGTATATACATGTATAGCTCGGTATAATCTTGTTTCCAGAAAGGCTCACTGGTTTGCCATATAATAAGGACAAAACACACCTTATCCGACTATTCCTGGACTGAATATTTTCTCTTTGAATACATTTTATCAACTGGGATGTTTATTTCTCTCTTAATTCGGAATATAACTGAATTATTTGGGGCGAAAGTGTGACTATTCTGCATTTACAAGAAAATGACCCAAGTCGCCTGGAAACAAATAACTGGTTAATGAATGAGTATTACTGTGATTCCCACTGAATAATTTGACATACTCCAGTGTCTTTGTCCAATTTCAAATAACACATGATTAAAACGTTATTCAATGACATTTGTTAGCAGGATGAACACTGATAAGCTAACTGTTAATATGTGATATTGGTAACTTATCGTCCTACATCAATGTGTTTTGTGGGAGTCTAATAATACAGCCTCTATCAAGTTTGTAATAAAACGCGAAGAACATAGTAGTTAAGTCAATAACCGTCCCTCTGTGTCCAGCGAAGGATTAAGATACCAGTCGGCCCTAGACCAACTTCATCAGTAGGCCCCCAAATTTATAGAAATGTTGGCAGGTTTCAGTATCCTACATGTATATATATTGAATTGATTAACAGAGAAAATATATATAGATAGATAGAATAAGTAATATTAGGAGGCTTGTCTCTGGGACTTTATCAAGACCATCAGATTATTCGTTGATTTTTATTATTTTATATCCCTATGACACTGTGATTGCTTTTCAGAAATATATTTATATATATATAGTTTCAGTGGGCGCATAGATACCAGAGGGCCCTATAGGACAAGGGCCTACTGTGCCTATGCATCCGACCTTGTGTGTGTCCAAAAAAGGAAATCCAAGTTTGCATTATTTGTGCTGAAAGGACGCTTCCTGGTGTCCAGATCCTGTTTAAAGCTAGGAATTGTAAGGAATCGCCTAGAAACTGTCCTGGCCTATCATTGGTTGCGGTCATTGCCATTGGGCATGGCTTTCTGGGCATGTTGGCCTGGAACAACGTAATATTATCGAAATAACATTATGTACGATGTCAAACCCCAGTCAAAGTTTAAACATTATTAATAAATTTACAACAAGAACAGATTTCTGTGTTTTCCACTGAGGTCAACGTTTCCGCTCCGAAGTTTCGCCATCAGAAAACTACTGTAGAAACGATTTATTGTATCAATGTACTCAAGGGTATTTCACTTATATGACTACGAATTGTTCACTTCACACTGAATATAGCCTTCTTACTGTGGAAATCCGTAAGGAAACCTCGTAAAAACCACCCCGCGATTGCTGGAGCCACATCATGTGGCTCGCTCATATATGTGATGGTCGACAGGCGGACTCGATCCGGTGAACTATACATCGAAGCAGGCTCAGCTTAGTAAGCGCACGCGCTACCACTAAGCCACGGCCGCGGGTGCTTGTAAGGAGGAATGGGCTGCAAGTGCTATTGATACTTTATGGTATTGCGGGATAAATAAATATCGTAAAAACCACTCAGTGATATTCAACAAATGTTTAATCAAATGTACTTAAACGTTTTTTAAGCTTTAACTGATCGCTATACCCCTTGAATGGATCCAGCAGGGATATTTAATAAATGTTAAATCAAATTGTTTAAATCGTTTTAAAAGCTTTTGCTGGTCGCCATAACAACTGGAATAGATTTCTAGTCAAATATGTAATGTCTTGATATGTAGGGTTTATTTAAATATGATTTTATTCAAATGAAACACACGTTAAGCTACAAGCATAGACAAGCTTTAGTTTATTATCAGGCAACAGTAATATTATGATTTTTTACATATGAAGAAAAATATCTGTGTCATTTAAAATCTTTCCATTAAATTACCTTAATCATTGTATTAGCATCAACTCTTATTCTATTGTATTAAGTTGTTATTTTGCCGACCAGTATAGACGACTAAACAAGACTTTATCTCATCAAATATTTGCCAATAATCGATATGGCTGTAAGACACCATTTCTCCTCCGCATAAAATAGGCTAAATATTTAACCTATTATGGGGAGAAAATTGAAAGCAGATCTGGCCAGTGAACTTTCCTCACGACCAAGATTCAATTTATTCCCAGCCGACATTTGATAAAAAATATCAAAAACCATCCCGTGCTTTCTCCCAATCAGATCGACAAGTGTATACGGCTTGTTTTTGTCTGGCATTATTTGGGTGCTTCTTTATTAGCCTCTCTTGAGACTAGGCTAGTCTGTTGGAATACAATACAATCTCATGAACGTTTATATCTTTCGCCTTTTAGACATAAAAATGTGGCCACGGTTCGATTTCTAACGTCATATAATTGTTATTTTTGACGAAATACAATATTGTCGACCTAAAATGGCAAACCGAAAGCTGGCGATACCACCGTCTATGTGTCTTGTCAAACTTGGAGAGCCGCTAAACATCTTAATCAACTGTGATAAATATACCAAATGTATTTGATGTGGACAAGACAATCCAGTTAACAGTTTTACAGCACTGAGCAATTAAATTATTTTTGATTTTAAGTGTTATTAAACTGTTAATTGTTTGAAAACAACAAGTATATTATACATCAGCCATAATTTGGAACAAATTCACATTGATACCTGGTTTGGTTTGTGATCAATTGAGAATTATTATATTGCATTCAGAATGTAAGTAATGCAAAAATACTTACAATTCATAAAATTCAGAGTCAGCACATAGGTTGCAAATGCACACATTTGTGTCTTCCTTTTATTTTAAGTTGAACACCCAAAGTTAAAAATTAAGTTTAAGAATTCGACATTCCAATTACCACTGATTCAATTTAGTTTTCAGTGAGCTTATTATCAAGGTGTTTGGCAATGTGTTGGAGATATATTGGATTATTTGTTTGTTTGTTTGTTTGTTTGATTGGGGTTTATCGTCGTACTCAAAGGTATTTCACTTATATGACGACGAATTGTCCACTTCACACTGCAATCCTTCTTACGGTGGAAAACGGTGGAGATATATCGGATTGCCACGGTTGCCTAGGCTCCACACTTTGGTTCTTGTCACTGTAGCTCCAGAGCTTTTGAGTCGACCGTGCATGCCACTTAAAAGCATTGATCAGTTGTGGAAACTGAATAAAGAACCTACTACAACAATCAGAAAACGTTAACATGGGTGTCAAATGATGGTATTGAGTACTATAAATGTAACAGCGCATTAGACATGTTTAACTTGAGAATCTTTGACGAATAACTTCCAACCAGCTGTACATGATTTATACCGCTGCATAATGTGAACAGACCATGGCTGACAGAAAACTAATTAGGAGCGGCCTCATCTAGCTTCCTGAAACAAAATGAAGTCAACAGTTGGTAATTTTGTCCAGAGCCAAATCACCGAAGCCAGAAGAGAGAGGGTATGAATACTGATGCATCTCAACTGGGCCGTGCAGGTCCTTTGTCATTGAACAGTTACCCAGTTATACTATGAGGTGAACTGACTGAGTGGTCCCGGTGACATACTTGGTTACATATAGACCAATACCGCATTCTTTGTTGTTTAACCCAACATACGCTCACGCTCAATTACTAATATAACCGCGATTCCGATATAACTTAAGATTCTTATTGTGTACCATGTCTATCTAGATCATAATATGATTCATAGGTTTCGAAATCAAGTGTGATTTATTATTGTTTGAAAATTTATTAACTTTATCCAATGGGTAGGGACAGTTTAACACCCAAAGAGGCCCCTATGTACTTAAAATATTGTCTATGTAATTTAAACGATACACAATAAAAAAAAACCATGAAATCAAAATATAGATTTTTCGAAATGAAACAATACACACAGGAAAAGAGAAATTTATGTTTATGTTTTAATTTTGTGGCTCCCCCTTTCCTGTGATACTGTTGGCAGGTGCTTCTTTTGTTTCATGATTAATCCAGTCATGTCAATGGGTTCATATCTTTTTCCACTTGTTTGGTTTGATGAAACAGTTACATGCATGTAGGGCTAAGCCGATGTTTTGAAAAAATAATGTTTAGCTAGCGAATACAAGGCTGAAGGATGTATTCCAATAGACATAAATGACTGACAGGGTGCGGTATAGACGTGAATAATTTAATAATTCAAGAGGAGAAATACTTTTATAAAATAAATGTGGACATATTTTATTGAAACAGTTAAATGCATGCAGGGCTACCAAAGTTTTAAACAAGAAATGTTTAACAAGCCTATCCTAAGCGAACGGATGAATTCCAGTCGGCATAAATGACTGACATATGACGCGATAGTAACGTGAATGGACTGGGTGCGCATATATGATTGTCAACAGATCAAGAGTCCATCGCAGAACGTTTAATACGTTGACTTAGCATCATTCTAGTTTACAGTTAGAAGTAA
This sequence comes from Mopalia muscosa, assembly GCA_031763545.1. Lineage (NCBI taxonomy): Eukaryota > Metazoa > Mollusca > Polyplacophora > Chitonida > Mopaliidae > Mopalia > Mopalia muscosa. The sequence continues at coordinate 28,120 of JARFOD010074620.1, forward strand.
ACATCATTATACGAAAAGTAAATATATAATACCAATGTTGCAATTGAAGATCAAATCGTGTATGCATATGGCGTAATGCACTCCTTAAGTTTGCCGTGGAATTCGGCGATTGCTCTTTGCAGGCTAAGTGTACGTTCCACCCCCTGGACAGAGATATGTCATTAAGATAAGTGGGGCAAATAAAGTGTTTATATCTTGCTCTAAAACTGTTTAAACTAATGATAATGCACCACTACAGTGTACAGATTTGGTATTTAGATTCGACCAGAAGTCAGGCGATGGAGTGCCTCGTAAATACAAAGGTGTTACCCTACCACACAAGGTGACATGTGATATCGAAATGGTGTTGTGCAGATTAGAGATGCCACGCGACAAGAGGCAGTTTTGGACCAATATGACTTCGCTTAGGAGCGGCTAGGTTGGCATCGTCAGTTAATAGACGAGCAGCTGTTGGGAAGAGTTTTTTACGTGGGCGGTTTCCGTTTCGAGAAGAACAGAATTCCCATGCGTTAAACGAACAATTTACACTATGAATGAATCGCCAGTAATTTGTTCTATTTCTGGAGACGTTTTTCGTATTTTCTTCTAGAACTGATGTGCGAATGTTTTATGATGTTTGCGGCAAACACTCCAGGTAATGGCTGCTCACTCCCACTGAATTGTCATCATTTTTTTCTGGTCACACCTTAGACAAATATAACATGCGTTGTCAAGTATTTGTCAACAAACTAAATTAATGAACCCAATTCTGAAGTACTTTCGACATAAACATTCACGCTTATATGCATGCAGACAGAAATTCCATGCTTGTGTCACTGGCTTTGTTAGAAGTACACAAAATCAATTAGGAAGAAATGAATGAATGAATGAAAGAAAGGTGTTTCACGTTAAAACAAACCCAATCCGTCTAGCCATTTGTAGATCAGATACGATTTCGAAATGAAAATGATATACTGTTGTACGAAGAATATTAGCCAACACTTCCGGAAGCTTTATAGCGGAAACTTTCAAATTATGTCCAGTACTAGAAACAGACATGATACATCTTTGTAACTTTTCATTTTCAAGTTCAAAGCAGAATCTTACATCTTGACAATTTGGTAAAACAGTATGGACGATAATTTTGGCAGTCATTAAATGTTAACAATTATATATATTTTTATTTGTCTTATAAATATTGAAGGGCGATTGTTTGTTTGATTGAATGCGATTTAACGCGGCAGTTAAGGCAATTCCACTCACATGACGGTGTGCCAGCCCAAAAGATGAAGGAAAACACCCCCAGACACCACTGACACAAATAAATCGGCTTCCTGGTTATCTTTAGCTCAGAAAGCACCAGGGCAACAGGAAGCTCCCTCCAACTACCCGCGTTAAAGGACGACGGACGAAAAACAAATATTGAATACGTGAGGCTATGCTTCATTGGCAAGCATTCCTTTGTAATATATATATACGAGGCTTCGGGCATTTGGTCCGCCCTATACCGACTCCGCCTCCTAGAGTTATATTTCCGGAATAGCTTAACCTTGATATCTGTGCATCGCTTGATACTGTTAATGGTAGGTCTGTGTTACCTTTGTTCCAGGGGAGTACACCTTGGGAGACCGACCCAACACTCACCAGGACCTGGCTTGAAAACAAGGAAAAGCACTCCGAATAAATGATATCTGTTTAGATAAGAAATAGTTAATGTCGCCGAAATCTTCACTCATGTTTATTCTATGGCACTTCAGAAAGTGTCGATTAGCAAAAATATTTTGATAGCGTCTAATGTGTTCCTCCTTGCCATATGGCCGGGAAGGCCGTAGGACCAAAAACCGACCATACCCGTCTTTACCTTTCGTGAATTAATCCAGCAAGTTCAAGCTAAGGGACGTTTATACTAAGAATTTCCTGCACCATCGGCGAACGTAAACATACATCAATCGTTGAGTTAACGGAAGAACCCTTAACCGCGTGATGTGAAATATTTACTTAAAAGAAAGCGAACTGTTTCATCTCAGCCAGGTAATGATGAGGTAGCAGGAACTGATGAGTTGCCTTGTACACAGTTGAAGTAGTACTCTACACATTTAATTCGGTTCGTAAGTAGAGGCAAATGAATGTTATACAAATGAAAGATAAGTTGGATAAGAATATATATTCTAAATAAAGATGTCTTTGTTACTCATACCATCTACATGTACAAAAAGCCAAGTTCTGTAGTTTGTACTTCATGTCAGTCCAATCCCCTAACTTGCTGTTAGACTTGTAAATCATTTGCGATTGGAATTAAAACAAACATTTTTGATCCTACACTAAAATCCAAGCTGCATTTATTTATAAAGTCACTTACAAAAGTGAAACAGTTGATTAATATCGCAGTTTGTTAGAGAACAAACGCAAGTGGTCAACATACCGATTCTCTTACGTGGAGACTCGCGTTAGCTATATGTTTGCAGACCCATTCATTCACGAGTTTATTCATTACTTTGTTTATCCAACGATTGATTATGCCCACTTACGTGCAAACAACTCCAAGGCCGTGTGAACAAAATACGCTAATCGTCATAGTTATTCCGATCTCAATGGTTATCGATCCTGATCTGGTCCGGTTCTCATTGGAGCAATATAGTAAACAAGATGGTGTGAACAACTTTGACCAAACAATGATTAACTCTAATTTTAGGGAGAAATCCTCGTTAGCCGGACACCAGTATCAACAAATGACGCCCAGTTTGAACAATTGTCCCATTACTCACTGCTGTATAAATGCGCCTTGAATAACCTTCATTTGTCGGCCATTGACCTGACTGGGCGAGGGTTTCCGATCGATCTGTGCCATTTCCGGTGAAAATGACCGAATGTCCCAAGGTTTTCTCTTCTCGGTTTATGTGCTGCATAAGACCAGACTTTCCGTCTAAATTTAGTGCTTGTAACCTCAGGGCGAAATATTGCCAAACAATGCAGATAATACCAATTTTTAAAAAATGTAGTGTTTCTTATAATCACTTTGCAGCTGTCGTAGAGTTTCTATTAATCACTTTGCGGCTGTCGCAACGAAGAGCGGTCGGGTTATTGGATTATAGAAACTTGTTTCTTGCCTTTATAGGCTAATACTAGTAATTAATCCCGAACCAAAATTTTCGGTCAGTTGCATCCTAATAAATATGAATTCTAAAATATTGTAATATTTCATGCTTATATATCGGATGCTTATATACCCATAAATTATCAAGATATGAACCAAATGTGCTCGTTGTATTTGCAGACTTTTTGGACAATTATGCATTGCCAATGATACAACAAAGAATTATATTGCAAGGATATTTCAAATTAACAAGCATATAAGGCTGATCAGCGAGCCTATATGTACGAACACTAGTTTGTGATGTACACAGTCTAAATTACCTGTTAACCATAAAATATCAAAGCCTTGTTTCTACAAACATATAAAGAACATGCGGTTCACTAGGTTATAAGGTAGCAGGAATTTGCTTGTCTAATTTTGTATAACTTATGATGCCTTTCTTGCCCTTGAAGCTATACGTTAACAAACTGTTTCTCCAGATGGCCGCGTTCTCGTATGACAGATGTATATGCTTGGCCACGCTATGGTTCACCAAAGTTTGTCCGTGCAAAACCTGTGGGAGGTTCAGCTCTGACTTTATGTATTAATAGTAAACATCCTCTAGGTTACTCGGATGTCAAAACACATCAGGTAACGCCAGTTGCACGACAGCTGCTTAAACGATATATGACCGACTCGTTAGTCATAAAATGACCGCACAGGGCAATAAGAAGTGCATTATTACCGCACTGACAGACTGTCCAGCCAATCGAACGTCGTCTCCTTACTTTATCCTTGGTAGACGATTGTATGTTTTAATGCTCTTTAATGTGTACAACTTGTTTGAATATCTTTGTTCCCTTTGTTATGTATATTATTCTGTAGACAAAAATGAGATGAACAACCCCTGAAGAAATTCTAGTAGATTTATTACCAGAACAAAAATGGATCCAATAGTCATGGTTTCGTTGGTCAAATGTTAAATTTGTTAAGTTCTCCAAAGTTAAGAGTGCCTTGTAACAAACTCGCTAAAGGGCGTCAATGGCTGTCCAACTTAAACTAACTCTCCACTCCAAACAACATAATATCAATATGAAGACTAATTTATCTAGTCAAGCACAGTAAAAACTCCGAGATTAATTTATCGTAGTAAAGCATAGTAAAAACTCCGAGATTAATTTATGGTAGTAAAGCATAGTAAAAAATTCGAGATTAATTTAATTTATCGTAGTAAAGCATAGCGAAAACTCCGAGATTAATTTATCATTGTTGATCAAGATTTTCTTAATTCCTTCGGTAAAATTAATAATTAAAATTCCGTGATTATCCAGTGTAAACGACAGCCTACTAAAGTTATCTCAACATAAAGAACAATATTTTTTGTTTAAAGCAAACAGCTTCTTGCGTCCATCAAATTGGAATGACTATTTCCTATTTCATCTTATACGTCAACGCCTTTGCTGAGAAAAAAAACAATCACTGGTATTCGGATTTATTTTCTCAAGCTGAATCCCAATATACAAAGTCAAGTTTCACAGGCAACAATTGCTTCTAAATTTGTCTGCTGATGCAGAAGATAGGACTCCGTTTACTGTTTCAGCTGTTTCTGAATCCCATGACACAACGTTTACGGTAAACACAGCAGGCTACACGGGCTTTCTGAAGTGATACCAGCCGCATACCAGCTAATTTGGGTTCTACGCCATTTGGTCCGCGTGTTTGTAATATTTTATAGGTTTAAGCATACGAACCGTACTATTGTGTATTCCATGATGGCTAATTTACGATACGTTATGAATGATATATTATACATATTATAAAATATAAAGAACGATATTAGTTCAAATAAAATAACAAATTAAACAATAACGTGTTTACCGCATATACTATCTTTAATAGGTATTCCTGGAATGCACTCAGTCGTATATAACTACCCATGCCCGTTTACAAAGAATATAAATGTTACAAATGTAGATATTGGATTGTAAGTCTACGTGTTTATTTATCTAAGCCTAAGCTACACCATGAATCGGTTTAATGATTTCAGAATGACACACCTTTTCAGACTATTTATTAAATGTAGCATAAATCTTATCTAGGCCGGGTGAACATTCTCATTTGCTCAACAACGTGCTTACACAACTAAGTCTTGAACCAATTAAAACGGTGACTGAAGAACAGCATTTTAGTTCTTCTTCTACCAATTTCTTACTTGGAATAGTTTCTAGTTCAGAAAATTTACAGAAGTTAACAATATAGTAGATTTGTACAATATTTAAACAGATTTAAATAGCTTATAATAACATCTTGAAAACCATTCTGAGAAATAAACACATTCTCATTATCTACAGTTGTTTACAATCATATTCACATATCAGCAATATTAATAGCCGTTAATCTACTAGCCTTTGTGTAATATTTGGCACAATTTTGTCGTCAATCATTTTTTCTATCTTTTTTTTTTTTTAAAGTGAAACGAAACCAATTTGGGTTAGATCATAATTACTGCTAAATCAATGCTCTAGAGTTTCGTGTAGAGATAGAATAACAGCCTCTATTCCTTTGACACTTTTAGGAATTGTGTCTGGAGCCAGTGCAGTAATATCTGTTAAGTGTTGCCCCTGCTAGCCAAAGGTCTGGGTTTTTGTCTTATGAAGGCATGCACATTTTTCCTTAAATTGAAGAAAACAAGTTATACCTTTAATGCTATAAACGTTTAAGCAAGTTTGTGAGCCAGGTTTAAGGGATTTAAATTCCAGGACTTACATCTGTGACTATTAACTCATAGTACCTGGCCTTGTTTAATATTTTCATACCAAGTTTATTATATAATAAATAATTTTATACACAGTTCTACACACCTAAAACTCTTTTCTGCTGCAAAAAGAGCCGGCGTCAAATATATCGATCGTCTAGTAAATCAACTTCGTCACATAACAGCAGCCCAACGCTTATGTAAAGCTGTCAACAATATGTTAGCACCCATATATCAACATAAAGATCTCAAGGATAAACAAATATGTCAATTCTTTTGTGGACCAATAAAATGATTAGTTTAAACGCAAATATGTCATATTTGATATCGATCTCTTTTCTCAGATTTCATACTGTGTTTGTTCCCTATGAGTCTATAGATGTAATACGACAGGGCAGATAATTGACAATGTAACAGATGGTGGTATATTTGCCCTGGAGCAGTAAAAGCTGGGGTGTTAGCCAAGGTGAAAAATTCAGACTATACCGATTTTACCAGCGTGTGAGCTATGCCCTAGTTAAAGGCATAGTCATAAGCGTCTGCGAAACAATATAATAATTTAATCTCGGAATAGTGACTCTGTTTGTATCCTAATTTATTTGAAAGTTTACTCTCTATTATTTTATTTAGTTTGCCTGAATAAAGAACTCTGTTCGCAAATCCCTTGCATGACGATGGTTCAACCGTATATAGTGTTTTTGTGTATATACTATATTTTATATAAATATACAACTTACAAGTTAAACTGAGATTTTAAATAATATTACAAAAAAAATACAAAATTAAAAATTTAAAGGTAAAATTTATAAACTAATTTTTATTGTATATATATTTTATATTCTATCTTTGTATATGTAAATATGTATATTATTATCTCGGCTCTGTGGAAGATCAGCCTGATTGGCTGAATGGATTTCTGAGGATGAATAAAGTTTATTATTATTATATTATTATAGGGTATTTCAATTATATGACAGCGTGCCAGCCCAAAAGATGAAGGAAACCACCCTTGACACCACTAGCATCACATAAAAACACCATGATATAGCCTATGGACAGTCATTGCAAATAAGTTTGATGATGGCTACAAAATGCTGTTCTGCATTGTATGGTACATTATATCATTTTGAAAAATGACACCACACACAACCTTACTGCTTTCCATATTGTCTGGTTTGTCAATGGAAATCAATATACTACTGAGATCATTCAATCCTCAATACATTTACTAGACAAGATTCTCAATGAATTAACGTTATGACTATCTTTGGTGCTGAACCTCTAATCCTGAAAAAGCAGGGTGTCGGGGATTTACCTCAAGTATAAATTTAGGAACTGTAAATCTTAAACTGTTCCACAGAAATTCATCATAAAGAATCACAAGATCAACAAGAGCTCAAGTGAGTCGGCAATATACACACGAAACAATCTTGTCACATGGAAAATTAAAATCAGATTTGAAAAGAATCCCCCCCTGTGACAGCATGTGTAGACAAAAAATACACCTACATGGCATCTTGACATGTGGAACATCTTAACTCTGTCTTGTCAAATGGAACGCTCATACGTTTGATTCTAATTCCAAAAAAAAGTTTTGAAATTAACATACAGAACCAAAATTTAGACTTTGCCACCAGTAGTCCAAAACTTATCCCAAGTGACGTCATGTCACATGGAACACCCATACCAAGTTTGATTTGATTTGCATAAGAAGTTTTCAAATTAATATACAGAACCAAAATTAAGACTTTGCCTGCAGGTGGCGCCACCTGTAGTCTGACATATGCCAAAACTTATCCCAAGCAATGTCTTGTCACATGGAACAATCACACTTAGTTTGATTTGAATTCCACAAGAAGTTTTCAAGTTAACATACAGAACTGGTGTTATCTTATCCTGTTTACCCTGGTCAATAAACTGTTTTAAGAGGCAAATTTAATATATCGGTGAGAGGCGATGCATGAAGCGTTCCTGTTCAGTAACCTACCGTTCGGAACAGTTCCTTGCTAAGATAAGGTGAAAACTAGCTATGCTTTTTGGAGCTTTCTAACCTTCAGAAACAGCAGAACGTTTCTATGATTCGGCACTTGATCTTCCAATATATAAATATTGCATGGCCTTACCAGTGACATAAACCATCTCATTTTCTTCTTTAGACACTTTTGGGTTAGACCGACCCATACATCAAACACTTGGAAGTCCATTTTCATATTAAAATCAATAATTTCTCAGCAGTACCACACTCCCTTAAAAAAGTATTGGCGGTGATAAGGTCATACTGATTCAAAGTTTTATATTATATAGAGAAAATTTCAAAGGCCTGTACATCACATCTATATGTATAGTTTATAAGATAGGTATTCGCATCTAAATGAAAACTAGCCTAATGATTAATGATTATAGCGATAATTCCTCTGTCTGAGCACTTCTCAACCCCTGGTGAAAGCTGGAAATCGATCCAACACTATTGTCGGCTTCTCAAAACATATATCAGTCATTAACAATCGAGTCAACACTAAAAAAAGAAATGCCCAAACTGTTTTTGGAAGTATAGATTTATTGTAATATTTTTCAAAAATACATCTTATAATAATCCTCCCTATTAATCATTCTAGACTTTGACAATGTTGATCTGCAACAAATTCATAATTAAATTACTGCAAACAAGAGTTTTAAATCATTTTTAATGTCAACAGCTGAATTACATAATATTTTTCTTCAAAAATTTATAGTTCTTATTTTGGGATAAATCAGAATGATGAGACCAGTTTACTGTCGTAAACTTAGTGGCTTGTATTGTTTTTATATAAAACATAGTAGCTAGTAGATCTACTACCAGAATTGAGAAAAAGCTCCAGATGTAAGAGTTTGATTTTCTTAAAAATAGAGAAAAAATGGTACATTTTCCCAATAATATTCTATGGTATTTAGATGCCTGTCTGTAAAACTATGTTATATTTTTGGCACAGCCTTAATGGTATGTGGTTCTTTTTTGATTTGGTTCTTTTTTTTTTGTGTGTGTTTATTTCCTATTTATTTCAGTTTCAGCGGGTGAAGGTTTCTTAGCTGTTTGGGTGTGCTTCAATGTAATACTATATCTTTGTTTTTTTTAATTTCCTTTAACGTCACACTATTCTATATGTTTGTTTGATTGGGGTTTAACCTCATACTATATGTTTGTTTGATTGGGCTTTAACGTCATACTCAAAGGTATTTCACTTATAGGTACAGGAAGCTACCTCCAACCACCATTCATGAAGGTTTGTTTGTTTGTTTGTTTGTTTGTTTGATTGGTGTTTAACGTCATACTCAAGGGTATTTCACTTATATGACGA